>PVJH01005261.1:0-114410 GCA_004026705.1 Nesogale talazaci | reverse complement strand
AAATTTAAATTTTTTAAATGACAGTTCTTTCCATTGACTCCATCTTGGTGCAACATATCACTAAGGAAAGCTCATTTTAGTACCAGAGATAAAAATCAGAACCTAGAAATTGTCACTGCATCCACCACCCTCCTTCTTAAACCACACCACCACCAAGGGAAAATCTTCGCAACAGGACCAATAAGCAACAGAGGAAAGATGCAAGCTGTCAAGGATTTCCCTTTACTTGGATCATGGAAGCAGCAGTCAAGTGATAAAAAGAGACCCTGCCTTTGGGCAAATCTGTTGCTGCGCAAGACCTCTGCAGAGTATTGAGAAGCAAGGCTGTTACCCTGAGGACTACGGTGCAGCTGACCTAAGCCAGGTATTCTCCATGGTCTCACGTGCATGCGAAAGTTAGACATTGAATAAGAAAGGTGTAAGCAGGATTGTGTTGGAAGAAATACAGCCAGCGCGCTCCTTAGAGGCAAAGATGGTGAGACTTCATCTGACTTGCTTTGGACATGTTGTCTGGAGAGACCAGTCCCTGGAAGAGGACATCATACATCGAGATAGACAGATATGGTGGCTGCAACAATGGACTCTGGGGCTGACTCAGGACCAGGCAGTGTTTCACTCTTCTGTGCATAATGTCACTATTGGTCAGAAGCAACTCAACAACAACAGCAACAACAGTACAACATACCAAAAAGAGTTCATTAACATTCCATCATTTCAAGAGGAAACATAAAAGTCAGAACCAATGGTGGTGAAGGAAGAAGTTCAAGCTGCACTGAAAGCATTAGCCAAAAGTCAAGCTCCGGGAATTGATGTAAATAGTAACTATTTAGGCCCAAGTCATGTCCAGAGGTCTAAAAGAAGAAATGCAAAGCGAATAACCAGGAAAAAACTACAAAGTGATTTTCGCTCTGTAAGAAGTTTTTCCTGTTTTCCTTGTGCTTTCCATGCCCGCCTGCTGCTTGAGCTTTTCAAACCATTGACCTATGCAAATAACTAACAGAAAACATAACGAATAAGTGCAAGTGCACCTGTGAGGATAGGGATCTAACCCTATGCTTTCCAGAGCATGAAAGTTGGACTTGCCCCACCTAAAAATGATGGGTTCCTTCTAGGACCATCAATTGGCATGAGCCCACTAGAGTGTCCAAAGGGTTCTCACCCAAACCCTCTGCCATTAAGCAGATTCTGACTCATCATCACCACACACACACAACCACATTTCCCAAACTGTTGATCTTTTGGGAAGCTGCTTTTCTTGCTCCTTCAAACACCAAGGGGCAACTAATGTGCTTGAACTGCTAACCCTGCAGGTAGCAAGCAGCTCAATCCCTAAGCCACAGTGCCACCAGGGACCCTTTATCCCCAAACCACACACACTGCCAGCAAGTGGAATTGTCACAGGAGGTTTCTGAGACACTCAATCTTTATGGAAGCAGAGAGTCTTACGTTTCTCCCTTACAGTTGATGGTGGGTTAGAAGTACTGACCTTGTGGTTATCAACTCGATGCGGAAACCACTAGACCACCAGAACTCCTTTCTAGATCATGGAGAACAAAGGAAAATGTCACAAAGTCATGGTTGGCAGCAAATTGTCGCAGGTGGGACTATGGAAGTGGGAATGGGACCAGACTGGGATACGTACCCCATAACAGGTTAGAACAGCTTACAGGACTGGTTCTAGGGTCCTCCAATCACCTGGGCCCAGAGTACGATGAAGGACCATGCACCCCACTACCCTAATTCCCATTAAAGACATGCCTAGGCACATCCCCTAAGGCAAGACCGTCTCTCCTGCGGGGAATAGTCATTGAGAGTTAGGATCTGGTTTTAATTTCCAACTTTGAACCCTGAGCATATGGCTTGTGCCTTACCTTCCTCATCTGAAAAAAAAAAAAGCGGGGGCTAGGAGAGGGGTGGTTGAAACAATGAGCTCCCAAAGAGGAAAAGTTTAGTGAGGTAACACATAAAATTCTTTGAGACAGTACCCGGCTTATAAGAGGCTCAAAGTAAGTGTAGTTCAGTTTGAGCAGCCATTTAACAAGGGAGAGGTTGGGCTTGGGAGGAAGAGATTGCATTGGGAGCCAGACTGCCTGAGCTTTTGTGCTGACTGTGTCACTTCCCACTTCTACAGGGTCCCTCAAGTTCTGCACCTCTGAAATGGGAATAGTGTGTTATGGAACGCCGTGAGGCATACAGGGCTTAAAGGAAAGCACCCAGATGGGGCCCTGGGAACGTTAGTAAAACTTCAGTAATAATGTCAGCCATTTACTTCACCTGCTATACTGTTAGCAAGTGATTTTGCCTCTAGCATAAAGCCCAGCTGGTGGGGTGGGGGATGGACTGGGCTGCCAGCCACCAGAGGGCTGTTAGAGCTCTCCGGGAGCACTGAGGGAGAAGAGGGCTTTTCTCCTCCTACAAAGAGGATCAGGCTCAGAAACCCACAGGGTATATTCCATGTTGTCTTACGGGGTCCTTCTGAGTTTGAATGGATTGAATAACAGTGCTTTTTTTGTTTGTTTCTTTATCTCAGAGAGCTTGTGGGAAGTTATATATATATATATATATATATATATACACACACACACACACATATATATATATATACAAGGCAAGTACCACACAGGGCAGTTCATAAAACTACTTAGCAGAGTTGCTAGCTTATGTGACGTACTCATATCTTTATTTGGGTTGTTATCATTATTGCTATGATGATTAATGTTTCGCAGTAATGCTGAAATGTAAGATTTCTAAGTTTTCCACAATAATTATTTAGTATTAGCCATCAACCAAATGTGATCGTGAGGAACCCTCCTGACTGACCAGGTAATGCGATGGGTTTCTAACCAAAAGGTCAGCAGTTCAAACCACCAGCAGCCCCACAGAAGAAAGATGAGGCTTTCGACTCCCATGGAGAGTCCAGTCTCGAAAACCCTCTGGGGTAGTTCTCGCCTGTCCTAGCAGCTCGCTGTGAGTCATCATTGATGGGTGAACCTGAGCTATTGACAGTGGCAGTTTTCCCTAGTAGACTGCAGAAAAGATGTGACATGAAAATGTTTACAATGGACTGATTTTATAAGAAACGGACCGTAGTCTTTTGAGTGATGTCTGACTTTTACTGCTCCCTGATTCTCGGTCATACAGATGTTCTGGGTTCTCAATGCTCTGTCATATGAGACAAAGATTTATTTATTTCCTTCCAGGTAATTTGAGTCAGCCCTCTGGTACTCAGCTAAATTGAACTCCAGCGTTCTGAGACAGTATCTGTTGACACACATATATTTGGCATCTCTGGGGAATGTCCAACTGCATGCAGTGTCATGATTCCTCAAACTCAAGATGACAGTCCTATTACAAAAACAAGTGTCGGTAAAAAGCGTGAGACTGTCGTGTTGGAAGCCAATCCAGGAGGTGTTATCTCGCTCAGTGAGGGCAGTTACCAAGAGGGAGCCGTAGGGTGCATTCTCCGCACGGTGGGCAGGGGGTGCTAGAGGGAGAATGCAGATCTGCCCCAGGCCTGCGCCCCTGCGTGCTCCTCTTCCGCGGAGAGACCGAAAACAGTGCCAGGCCGAAACCAAGCTTTGTCCCGGAAGCATCTCTGACTTGCACCCAATGGGAAAGCAGGGTCTTTCCTTTGGGTCTGTTTCCGCAAGCCTGGAGTCGGAACCCCCTGATGACTAGATGAACTCACTGAAAAATGGAGAGTTTGACATGTGTGGCACTGGTCTGCTTTGCAACAATTTTTTTTCCTAAGTAAAGAAGTAACAGGAGTAGGCCCGTCTGCGGAATGACCAGACGTTGTCACCTGCTGCCGTTTCAGATTTCCATAGGGCCTTCACAGGTCAGGAGAGACGCCATCCACTTCCATCTCTAACTTATTTTTTTTTAAGGGAGAAAAGTCGACCAATAAATAAATGAGTTATGCCAAAATAAGGTTATGCAAATTTGTGGTATATTTTAAGTGTCATAGTTTTAACAAGTAAACGATTACACAATTTCAACATGTGCAGTCACACAGACAAATCCAATTCAATATGAGGAGAAACCCAACCCAACCCACCTGCTGTCAAGCGCAGTGTAGCCCATAGCAAGCATCCAGGGCAGAGTAGAACTGTCCCCTCTGGCTTCCAAGGTTACCACAGTATGGAAGCAGATGGCGACCCCTTTCTCCCTCCAACTGGGTGCAAACCCCGGCCTTTGAGGGAGCACTGAAGCATTTTCCCTACGGTATCACTAGGACTCCATCAATACAATGATGCCATTCCAAAATGACGAAGGCCATCATTAGAGAATTTATTTAGAAAGATATCGGTTCGGCGTTCGTGGCAGAAGAGAGGAGACACAGAGTCAGTTGGGGATCACGTGTCCTTTCTTCAAACTTGCCAAGGTGTCACTGTAATGACAGATGCCACCTCCTCCATACCAGCCCTTGGTGACAGTGAGGTCAGGGCAGTAGGCCTACAGCTTAGCGTATGTCTAGTCTATAGGACTGCCTCCTCCCTTTTTCGATGTGTGTGAAAAAAACAACAAAACATATACCCAGTCAACGGGTCTTGCATGTGCAGCACAATGACAACCATGCCATACACAAACAAACAACCCCACACCTCCCTGCCATCAACTTGATTCTGAGCCATAATGACTCCACAGGATGGAATCAAACTGCCCCTGTGGGTGTCCACGCCTTACAGGTGCAGACAGCCTTGGTGAGTGGGGTTGAACTACGGATACTGCAGTCAGCGTAACTCATTACGCCATGAAGACTCCGTGTATGATGACAGAAGTCGCACGTTTCACGTGGTGTGGCACCTCTCACAATCTCTCCCCACATTGTCTCACCACAGATACGTTCGACTCTGCCAAGTGCTCTTCTGTGCTTTCTTGTACTGTTGTCAGTTTGAGCTCACAGGAATAATTCTCAAAAAGAGTACCATACTCAAGGCATGCATTTATTCACTGAGCTAAACTGCTGTTTTGTTTTAAAACAACTTCATGAGATAGTTTTGGCTGAAGATTTAAAATGGTTTCCAGATCCTAGGTTTGGAAATTTTCCTGGTCTCAATGGACGCAATAATTCTGTTTTCCAAGGGAATCTGAAATTCTAGCTTTTTCCTTCTTTTGACAAGGATAGATCTGTTAGATTCTTGATCAAAAATGATCAATTATGGTAATTGGGCACCATCCATATCTTCTGATCTCCTGGTAAAGAAGGTAGTATTTAATGGATGCAATTACACCTGGAGTCTCTTTTCTTTTCAGATTCCTAGGTCTCCTACCAGTTTTGGATCTTGGGTGGCTGATCACAAACTTTTAAGACCTCGGTCACTATGCAACCAGCCAGACCCTCAAATTGAATGCCATTAAGTCAATTCTGATTCATAGTGACCTTCCAGGACAAAGTAGAACTGCCTCTATAGGTTTGTGTAGTTGTAAGTCTTTCTGGGAGCAGCAGAAAGCCTCATCTTTTCCCCGCAGACCTGCTTGTGACTTTGCAGTTAGCAGCTCAATGCATTCTCTACTATATCACCAGCGCACGTTTTCATTTGACTTTTTTTGATCAAGTGAACAGATCACCTAAAAAAATCTGGTGGTGACAAGGGAACAACAAGTGATCCAAATTAGTGGCAAGGAGGATATTAGAGGCCCGGTAGGGATTAATCAAGAGTAATGTAATAGAAATTACTGAAACCCAAACGAAGACTGAGCATGATAATGGGACAAAAGGAAAGAGATATAAGAAATAGAAGGCAAAGGGAATTTATAGCGGTCTAAATACAGGCATGTACATAGGTAAATATATTTATATATGATTATGGGGAAATACGTCTACATGCATATATTTATAGGTTCAGTATTAAGGCAGTAGATGAACATTTTGTTCTATTAAATTGGCATTCCATGATGCTCAGCTTCCCAACATGATCACTGAAGACAAATGTGTGCATAAACGAACGTGGTGAAAAAATCTGATGGTGGCTGTCTTCAAAAGTTATAACATCTGTGGGCTTAAAGGCTTAAAGGTAAACAAGCAGCCATCTAGCTCAGAAATAACAAAGCCCACAAGGAAGAAACACACTAGCCTGTGATCCCATGAAGTGTAAAAGTGTCAAAGGGATCAGGTATCATGCATCAAAGAACTAAAAATTATATTATTGTAAATTAGAGGAGTACAGGTTGGGGACCCAAAGTCCATTACAGATGGGTCACAGGGAAGAGATGAATCAGTTAGGATGCAGTGTAACAATGATGAAGCATACAACTTTCTTCTGGTTCTTCAATTCTTCCTCCTTCCCACTATCATGATCTCCGTTCAACTTACAAATCCAGCTAGACCAGAGGATGTACACTGGTACAGATAGGAACCAAAAACATAGGGTTCATGAGGGAGGGGGGCAGGAAGGGAGAAGAAAAAGTGAGGAGCCACAGCCAAGGGCTTTGATAGAAAGCAAGTGTTTTGAGAATGAGGAGGGCAACAGATGCACAAATGTGCTTGCCATACAATGGATGGATGGATGGATTGTGATGAGTTGTATGAGCCCCCCAATAAAATGATAAATAATTTTTTTAAATGTCGAATTCCCAAAAACCTTGTTATATATGAGAGGACTTCAAAAAGTTTGTGGGAAAATCAAAACTATATGTACTGAAATTTTCCATATATGATGATGGGGAAATAGATCTATGTGCATATACTTAGTGCATAGATTTAGTACTAAGATAGCAGATGGACACTGGGTAGCTACTCAAGTACTCCCTCAACACAAGAACATTTTGTTCTATTAAACTGAAATTCTGTGATGCTCACCTTCCCAACACTGTCGCTGAAGACAAAGCGGTGCACACGCAAATATGGTGAAGAAAGCTGATAGTTCTCAGCTAACAAAAGGCTTGAAGATAAACAAGCGGCCATCTAGCACAGAAGCAGCAAAGCCCACATAGAAGAAACACACCAGCCTTTGTAATCACAAGGTGTCAATGGGATCAGGTATCAGGCATCAAAGAATTTTTAAAATCTTATCATTATGAATGGGGGAGTGCAGAGTAGGGACTCAAAGCCCATCTGTAGGCAATTGGACATACCCTTCCAAAAGGGTCACAGAGGGAGACAAGGCAGTCAAAGTGCAGTGTCGCAACAATGAAATATGCAACTTTCTTCTGGTTCTTTAATGCTTCCTTCCCACCACTATCATGATCCCAGTTCTACCTTACAAATCCAGTTAGACCAGAGGATGTACACTGGTACAGATAGGAACTGGAAGCATAGAGAATCCAGGACAGATGATCCCTTCAGGACCAGTGGTGAGAGTAGTGATACTGGGAGGGTAGAGAGAAGATAGGATAGAAAGGGGGAACCGATTATAAGGATCTGCATATAACCTCCTCCTTAGGGTATGGACAACAGGGAAGTAGGCAAAGAGAGACATTGGACGGTGTAAGATATGACAAAGTAATCATTTATAAATTATCAGGGGTTCACGAAGGAGGGGGTACAGGAAAGGAGGAAAAATGAGGAGCTGATACCAAGGGCTTAAGTAGAAAACAAATGTTTTGAGAATGATGAGGACAACAAATGTACAAATGTGCTTGACATACAATGGATGGATGGATGGACGTGTATGAGCCCCCAATAAAATGATTTAGAGGAAAAAATCTGGTGCACTGAAAAAAATCACACTATTGACATCCTATTATTATTATTATTGTTATCTTAGTTCAATATAGTCATTGGTAGTTAGGAAAGGAGAATCAATCTTACACATACTCAGGTTGGTCCCTTATCTGAATGATGAGTAACCATCAAAATGCACTGCAGAGCAGAATAACAAGGGCGCGTTGGCTGTTCCTAGGCCATGGTGGGGATGTAGAGCGCTGGAGACAAAATGAACACAGGTGCCCCTCAAGGAAGCCCCATAAACAGAGACAAACACCGCCACACAAACGTCTTCTGTGCTGTGCAGCTTCTAAAAGACCGGAAGAAGGAATAGCCAGTGACTTGGTGCAGTGATCTGCCTGTTTCTGATTACCTGTGACATCTTCTAGTGTTCTGATAACCACTAATCAATAGTGGGTTTTGATTAGCAATCAGTTTTTGATTCTAGACCCCCTCCTCCCTTAATAGAATCTGCTATTGCCTTTGACAGTTCTCTTTTGAACTGTCAAGTGGCTTCTTATTCAATAAATCTTTAGCAAAAAAATTTTTTTTTTAAAAAAAAGAGCAACATAAGAAGGGTCTGGAAGCAAACAGAAGCCACTGGCCAAATCCGAAGTTCAAGCCAATCCTGGGCGTTATTGCTGTGACTTGATTAAAAGGGATTGGGCAGAATCAGCCTGACAGTTCTCATGGCTGCCTAGTGCAGGCTGTTCACTTACTGGAATCTCATTTGAAGATATCGGGAAGAGGTTTCTGTTTCTTCTTTCCTCATGGGAAAGCCAAGCACTAGAGAGTGAGGGGGGTGGCGAAGGGGGGGTAGAAAGGAGAGAGAGTGAGTGAGTGAACAAGAGAGAGAATCTTGGCGGATGGCAGTTGGTGCCAGTCGTCTAAAGGAGAAAAACTCCAACACACTGCCATGGAGTTGGTTCTGACTCATGGCAGCCCTCTAGGACAGAGGAGAACTGCCCCTGTTGGTTTCCCAGATTGCAACTGCTTGTGGGACTAGAACAGCAGTTCTCAACTTGTGGGTCATGACCCCTTTGGGGATCGAACAGCCTTTCACAGAGGTCACCCAATTCATAACAGTAGCAAAATTACAGCTAGGAAGCAGCAATGAAAAGAATCTTAAGGTTGGTGGGGGTAGGGGCGGGTCACCACACCATGAGGAACTGTATGAAAGGGTCAAGGCATTTGGAAGGTACAGAGAACACTGTACTAGAAGGTCTTATCTTTCTCCCTCAGGGCAGGTGGTGGTTTTGAACTGTGGACCTTGTGGCTAGCAGCCCAACACTGCACCCCAGGGCTCCTCAGAGGAGGAAAGAAGCCCGACATTCCAATATAATTTATAAAGACACATTTATTGAGTCATAAATAGGATAAAGCCAAGACGAACATGCAGAAATAACATCTGGGTGAGAAAGACCATCAACATGAGGTCATAATGGTAGCCAAGGATTCAGAGAAACTTAGTTACTTCAATGAGTCATGGAGGACTACGGAAATTATTACAGAAAGCATGAGCAGTGGTATATTAGCAGTCAGAAAGGAAACATGACTTGAATGCCTATGCGATTACAGATAGGAATGCTTACACTAATGATTTAGGTTCCTCTGAACACCTTGGTTGGGATATGACTCAAGACTATGTGGCCCTGGGCTACTCTGCTTCTCCCGTGGCTGGCTAGTGGAGTGGTTAGCCAGCCACTTTCAAGCACACTCGTGGGCTATCCCTCTTGTCAGCTAACAGAAAGAATGTGACGGAGGCTGACTGTGTGCACACTGACTATAAACTGGAGCTTTCTGAATAACTATCTTGGTGCAGTTGATTCAGTTCCGAGTTTACAGAGACCCTCTCTGGACACAGTTCTGGTTTACGATAACCCCAAATGCAAAGCAGAATGAAATAACAGTCTGACTCCATCCCCATAATTGTTGTTGTTTGAGACCACTATTTCAGCGACTGTGTCCATCCGTCTTGTGGATGGCCTGCCTCTTTCTCACTGTGCTTCTACTTTACCAAGCAGGCTATCCTTCTCCAGCGACGGATCTCGTCTGACCACACGTCCAACGGACATTAGATGAAGTCTAGCTGTCGATACTTCTAATGAGCTTTTCTGACTACATTTTTTCCAAGACAGATTTGCTCATGGGGCAGTCCCTGGTTCTTTCAGTGTTCTTCACCAGCACAACTCAAATACATCAATTCTTCTTTGGCCTTCCTTATTCAAAGTCCAACCTCCATAAGCATATGAAGTAGGGAAAAGTGGTGGCATTGGGGTGGCTTGTATGCTGCTATTTCATCGTTTATGATCATCCACCCAGTTGAATGTCTTGGCATACTTAGTAAAACACCAGTAAATGCCTTTCTGGTCTTCCCCTCTTTCAGTCAAGATTCATCTGACATCAGCAATGATAACCCTTGTTACACGTCCCCTTCTTGATCAAAGTATATGAGACAAAATCTCACCACACTTGATTCTAAGGAGCATTCTGGCTAAACTTTTTTGAAGACAGCTTTGCTGACAATTCACAGCACTTTTAATATTCTTTACTAACACCATAATTCAAATGAATCTGTTCTTCTTTGGTTTTCTTCTTCGCTGTCCAGGTTTTGTGTGTATACCCGTTTGGGTCAAGGACAACTTAGTCCTCAGTCTTTGCTGTGAGTCCACATCTTTGCTGTGAGTTGAAGTCAATTGAAAGTTTTGTTTTTGGTTTTTGGATTTTTTTTTTCAAATTAGTTCTTTTTTTCTTTTCCTGCATCACTGCCCAGGTGGGAGTAGGAAATCCAGCCTTGCTCCTGGAGAGCTGCTGCTGGATTTGAACCGTCAAGCTTGTGGGCTGCAGTCCTGCACACAACCACTGTGCCACCAGGGCTCAGCTCAATTAAAACTTTTGACAAAAAGATCTATTAACTTTTAATAATGCCTACTGTCTTTTCCTCTTAGGAGGTAAACAGTATTCACTGTAGAGAAATTAGAAATTATATAAAAACAAAGTGGAAATAAAAATTTGACAAAATCCCACCTAAAAACATCAGAAAATTATATTTTCATGCTTTATTGTAATAAATTATATGTGCATGATTTAAAATGGAATCATGATGTACATGTGGTTTTATCATGTTTTCTTCCCTTAACATCTTTCTCTGCTATTGCTTTTTGACAGTAATTTGTAATGATGATTCCATAATATGCATTCATCGAGGAAAAACAACAAAAAAAAAACCTTTAACTCACTACCATTAAGTGAATTCCCACTAAGCAAAAAAATCTCTGATGGACAGTATCTCAACCATTTCTATAAAGACACGATCAGTGTGAGTGATGTTTCCTTTGCCCCAAGTTCCATTCTCGCTCAGTTCCCTAACCCTGGCCTGAAGGTAAGGAACCTTCCATTATCCAAATCATAATTAACTTCTACTTTATTATAATGAATTATCCAAATTCCCCTTAGCCTTAGGCTGGCAGTGCTCACTCTGTAATTATCTCGCCTTCGGTGGAGGTCTGTAAAGAATATCAGCAAGGGTGTGTGTGTGTGTGTGTGTGTGTGTGTGTGTGTGTGTCCATGCATTTTTTCTGGCCCCGCTTATTTCTTTCTGTTGTGTTTACACCTCATTTCAACTGTTACCTGATCCCAGCTCCCTTCTCTCCCTGCTAATCCTGCGGGGAAGCTTTTTCCTTTTCTCTTTTATTATTATTATTTTTTTCTTTTTTTAAATTTTATTGGGGGCTCTTACAGCTACTACAACATTCAGTACTCTTTTATTATTTTTATAGAAACATAATGCCAAGAAACTGTGACTTCTCCCCAAAAGAACATTAAGCACGGTTCGCAGATGCCTCCCCATTTCTCCCCTGATATTCCTGGCAAAGGGAGCACAGATCTTGGTAGACCTTATTTCAAAACCAGCTCAAAGCAAACCGTGTGCTGTTTCCATCTACTGGAAAAGGAGAAGGTGGACCCTCATATGGCAAACCAGATGGGTATTGGCTCCACCTAAAGGGAAGCTATCCTTGAGGGCTTTCCTATCACCATTTCTGGGGATTTTTGTAGTTACTGTTTGACTGTATGTCTGTAAAGCCTTTACAGCACCCGTTCACATGGCAAATCACTGGTTAAAAGTAGCAGTGAGCATAACCTTTAAAATCATGCTTTCATGGAATGATTTCACTTTGCATGGCTTTGCTCATTTGTTGAAACCACAGATTCAAGCTGCCCTTTGAAAGAAATCACCAGAGAAATGTGATGTTCTTAGCATGTCATCTTTAAGACAATCTCCCTATTATTCTCTGAAGCTTAATTGAATGCGTGTGTTATTTTCAAAAACATAAAATGGGTTGTCACAACATGGACTTTGTTGAGGGCACATTTGTTTTTGGAAAAACCTGCAGAAATCTATGTCCTTCAACTAAAAGGACAGTGTGTGTGCATGCGTGCTGGTGGGGATAGTGGGTATCTGGATTCCAGGCAGTGCATGAAGATTTAGATTTGGTTACAGTAAGTTTAGCATCATCCATTGTAAGGTAATGGCCCAGCTGAACTCCAGAAGAGTGGAGAAACTGGTTTTGATTTTTTTTTAATTGAAGGATTAAATTATTGCTCATTACCGCCTTCTCCCACCCCACCATGTGAATCTCACTGCCACCAAGTGGGTTGTGCCTCAGAGCAACCTTGTTGGCCTGAGAGGAACTGCCCCTGTGGGTTTCCTAGGCTGTCAACCTCTACTGGAAGGTAGAACCTCGTCTTTCTCCCACAGGCTGCTGGCAGGTTAGTAGTCCAATGTATACCCGTGTTTGTCCAACAAGTTGACTAGAGAAACAAATTCATAGACACTCATATGTGTATTAGCGAGAGAGCTAAATAAAAGAGCAACTGCATAGTAAGAAAATGTCCTAGCTCAGTCCAGATCAAACACATAAGTCTAAAATGAGCCCCGATGTCTGACACCAGTCCACAAATTCCTCTTCAGACTCATGAAGCATATGTAATGGAAGATTACCGGCCAGTGGGGGGAAAGTCTTGTGGATCCAGTGACAATGGAAGCATCTCAGGGCTGGCATGGGTCTCCACAAGGCTCCTCCAGCTCCAGGTTTCTGGCTTTATCAGCATAACTCCATGTGGCTTGTCAGCAGGAAGGTGAAACATAGAGAGTGTGTGCTCTGTCTCCCACGAGGAAGACAATTCTCAGAATCCTTAGGAAAAGGCCGTGTCTACACAGAAGCTTCACTGGCTATGATCTGATCGATAGGCTAGACTCTACTCCTTCACAAGTTGACCGCAAATTTTGTAACTGCCACAGTACCCCATTATGCACATTCCATGCCCTCTCAGGGCTCCTATCAAATAAATATTTTTTAAAGCAAACCTATTATAGGACAGGGTAGAATGACACCTGAGGGGTTCCTAGATTATAAATCTTCTTAGGAATAGAGAGTTTTCTCTAAAGAAGTGGTTGGTGGTTTGGAACTGATGACCTGGCAGTTAGCAGATCTATGTGTAACCCTCTAGATGACCAGGGATCCTGACATTTGTTTAATGTATTTACTGGGGAAGTGGTGCACACTGGGATGCTATAGCTGCATTCTGTAGGAAGCCTGGTACCTTGAGACCACCATGTGGTGAGGAATGTCCAGCCAGCCCCTGGCCAGGCACCTGACATGGACCATTCAATCTCAGGAGCCTTGACATGGACAAGAATTGAGGAAGCCAGGTGTGAGCCAACACCGAGACTCCGGTGCCTGGCCCAAGTGAGCCTTCTCATCCACCATTTATCCATGCTGAGGGCCCCCCACCTGGTACTCCCCATTCCCCCTTCACCCCACCCTCTGTTGCCCAGAAGCAGAGAAGAGCTGACACAGATGCCCACTGCCTATTCTGACTCACAAAATCCTGGACGTTATAACATGATGGTGGTTCATAAAAGTGCCTCAGGGGAACAGAAAGTAGAAACTGAGGCACAAAAGAAGAATAGATGATACCGAGAAACCAGGACAGTTATAACCAATCTCCCAGGATAATTTTCTTCAATGTTTTATTCATTTAGCTATGCAACAAAGAACATTGTATCAATATTACACTATGCCAGGCACAATATTTAGGATTGCTGTTTTTTTTTAATTTAAAGAATATAATAATGCTATCCTCAAGGAGTGTCTATTCTAATGGGAACGTTGAACAAATAAACAATGCCCATTCACTAAGACCCAGTAGTGCTCTGCAATCAAGACTTGCAGAATGCATTTGTTGTACCGAAGATGAGGAGCTCCCAGCCTGGAGGGAATTTATGAAGCCTTCCATGAAAGGCTGTGTGTGAGGTAAGCTGTAAAGAATGAAAACAGGTTTCTTTGATGGTCAAGGTGAGGCAATTTTCAGATTCCGAACTATTTAGAGTCCCGAATGAATGAGGTGGCAAAAGAACTGCGTGAGTCAAACTAGGAGATCCTGACGGCAAGTGCTCAGTGGTCTGGAGTGCTCTTTTCTTCTGCTTGCCAAAGCATTGGTTGTGTTATCAGAAATCTGGTTTTTTTAAAGGAATATTCCATTTCACCTGTGTGTTGAGTATGACTGGGAAGAAATAGTGTGTCTTAGCTCTCTGGTGCTGCTAAAACAGAAATAGCACTTGGTAAATGACTTTACCGAACAGAAATTTATTTACTTTCTCATTTTAGGAAACCAGAAAACTGGATTTATGGCACCAGCTCTAGAGAAGGGCTTTCTCTTTGAAGGTAAGCTTCATCGGCTTCGTCAGCTTCTTCATGATCTTTATGTCTAAGGGATCATCCCCCTGAGCCTCCCCTCCCCACCCATCCCACCTCCATCTCTCTTTGCTTCTCTGTACCTAACCGAGGTGTTTGTGTTCCCTAGATGATTACCACCCTGCACAGATATGGCTCTTTAGCATAGCAAAACCAAAGTCTTCCCAATTGTGATGGTATCTGTCGCAGTCACATAATCTTTCGTTAACCTGCAAAAGGGGTTTGGGGGGGGGGGCGTTTAGTCATTTGTCAGTCAGTTCACAGCTTGATGACCTTGTTTGGAGGCATGAAGGAGATAAACAGCTCACTGGAGGCTAGACACTTGCTCACTCCCTGTGAGACAATTCTGTTGACAAACTCCATAGAGCTCCACTGGTAGAGCCTGAGCCCTGGAGCTGGAGGAGCTACCTGGAGGCCCCTGCCGGCTTCCACCACCACTGGATCCACCAGACTTGCCACCCACTGGCCTGTGATCTTCCTGCATTCAGTATCATTGCATGGCTGTGTGAGTCTAAAGAGGAATTGATGCATAGTATCAACATATGGGGTAGTATTGGAATTATGGACTTGATCTGGACTAGGCTGAGTTGTTTTCTTAATGCACAATTTCTCTTTTCTCTCACTTGCATGCATGTCTATGAATCTGTTTCTCTCGTCCACCAGACTGACACAGCATCTCCAACAACAATCTTAAAAATTCACTGCCATTGAGTCCATCCCACCTCAAAGTGACCCCCTAGGACAGAGTCGAATGGCAGCTGTGAAGTTTCTGAGACTATAAATCTTTGCGGGAGTCAAAAGTTTTGCCTTTCTCTGGCCAAACTGGTACCATCTAGTTAATGCCATGACCCTTTAATATAGTTCCTCATGTTGTGGTGACCAACCCCCTCAACCATAAAATTATTTTTGTTGCTACCTGGTAACTGTAATTTTGATCCCGTTGTGAATCCAGCAAACCCTGTGAAAGGATCATTTGACCTCTAAAGGGGCTGCAACCCACAGGCTGAAAAGCGCTGATCTGGAAGCATGGCCTCCAACTCGATGACGAAGTCAAAGGCTGTAACTCTAATTAAAGGCAATCTGCTCCATCTCATAGCAATCACATGTATGTCAGAGTTGAATGCCACCCGTGTGGAATGACTATCCTTCTAATCTCCCAGGAGTCGTTGGATGGTTTTTTCTTTGGGGAGCTGCCGGGTGGGTTTGAATGTACAGCAGGATGAAACACGTCCCAGCCCTTCTCACCATCCTCACAATCGTTCTTGCTTTAGAAAGCACTGTCCCTCTCTACTTTGGAGCCACAGTCCCTCTCTACTTTGTGGTGGACCTTCCTCATTTTGCGTTGCCCCTTCACTTTCCTAAGCAGGATGTCCTTCTCCAGGGGCTGGTCTCTCCTGACAACATGTCCAAAGTACCTCAACTGAAGTCCATAATCCCTGCCTCTAAGGAGCACTCTGGCTGTGCTTCTTCCAAGACAGATTCGTTTGTTCTTTGAGCAGTCCATGGTATTTTCAATATTCATCACCAGCACCATTGTTCAAATGCGTTGATTTTTCTTAGGTCTTCCTTATTCAATATTCAAATTTCACATGAATATGAAGCAATTGAAAGTACCGTGACTTGGACCAGGTGCCTTAGTCCTCAAAGCAACATCCTCGCATTCCAGCACTTTAAATAGGTCTTGTGTTGTAGATTTACCCAATTTCATGGGTTCTCAGAGAGAGGGTGAGTCCAAGCCAGGGGTCCTCAAACTTTCTAAACAACGGGCCAGTTCACTGTCCCTCAGGCAGTTGGAGGACCAGACCATAGTTTTAAAAAAAAACAGGGCTGAGCCCAGGTGGTGTAAGTGGTTGAGTGCGGAACTGCAGCCTGTGGGCTTAGCAGTTCAAATCCAGCGGTGGCTCTCAGGAGCGGCACTGGGTAGCGCCCACGACCACTAGAGGCAGTGATGCCCACAGAAAACAAAACCAAAAAAAACAAAACCAAAAAAACTATGAACAAATTCACTGCAGGCCTGGCATGAGTTGACCGCTAAGCAGGACGGGCAGCGGTGGCAATAAAACACCCAGCGACTGGATAAATGTCCAGGCCACATGTATCCCACAGGCCATAGTTGAAGAACATCTGGTCCAAGTCATCTGAGAGGCCCGGCGTTTTCTTCTGACCCAGATGATAGCAAGCCATCTGCAGGTACCTGTAAGACCTCAACTTCTTTTACAGAACCAACCCTGGGCCTAATACAAATCACATGACTTCTATAGACTTACCCTTTCTCTCAGAACAGCACTGTATAGGAATATGTATTCAAAATAAAATTATCTTCAATGTTCTCTTCAAACCAAATGTCTGCACATCTATTTTAATAATAACACATCCCAATATCTTTCTGCTTAATGAGTTAAAAATTCTCTAATTTCCCAGCTTGTGAAAATCTATTCTCATGTGCCCGTGGTTAAAAATGAGCACTGCTTTTTTGTTTATGTTTTTTTATAACTTAATCTTAGGCGTTGTCTCAAAGCAACAAGAATCTTCCAGATATGGCAGTTCAGGCCATTCCTAGGACTTGAAGCAATATTATTATTATCATGGAATGCAGTCATGAGGTCCCAAGGATTTACCTAGAAGCTGTTTTCTGAAACCCAATTTCATTTAATCCGACCCATTCCAGTGTCATGTCTTATGTTTCAATTGATTGCCCGCTTTTGTCTCCAAATCTTACTGAACTATTTTAAATAGAATACAATTAAATATTAACCATCTCTGCTTCCTTGCTTTTTGAATTGACCTCATAAGAGGGTAATACTCACTCTTGTACTTTTCTTAGACTTCTATATTTAAGGGGTTGGAAATATTCACGGGCTTTGCAATTACATGTCATTTGTTTAGCTTCTTTATTTTTTAAAAAGACCTCTTTCCGGGCTGAGCCCCGGTGGCGTAGTGGTTGTGCGCGGGACTGCGGCCCACTGGGATGGAGGTTCAATTCCGGCTCCCAGGAGCAAAGGCTGGGCCTCCTACTCCCACCATCTGAGGGCAGTGATGCCTAAAAAGAAAAATAAAGAAAAATAAAATAAAATAAAAGACCTCTTTCCCCAAAGTTGTTGCTATTTCTTGTAACTATTTGAGGGAAACACTTACCCCATCTTCCACTGTGGTGACATACTTATTTTGACTTGTTTCTTGTGTTTTATATACATTTCTTTTTATTCTCTTTACTCCCCTGCCCCTGTTCAGAGGGTAGACACATTTGATTTTCATTAGCTATAGCCAGCTTTCCAGGTTTTTTTTTTTTACACATTGTCCCCTCATTCCCAAAGCAGTTTTTCCAGTAGAAGCCTGTTACCATGACTATAGAGGAAAGCTAAGATTCAACAGGTGACATCTTCCTAAGACTTTCCTCAGCCAGAAATATCTCTGCAGCCCCCCAGGCCTCTTTTCTCCCTTTTTCCATCCATTCAATGCTAATCTCTTCCTGCCCATCCCTACCATTTTTGCCTTATTGGCAACCTTCACCTTGCTCTGTTAATTCTCCAATGGTGCAAGTATAGAGTAAATGTGAATCTCTTTCTGGCATTCTCTACTTTGAGCCAAGATCCATTTGACATCAACAATGATATCCCTCCTTCTATATCCTCTTCTGAAGTATGAACCTTGGGCAGCTCCTTGTTAATATACTGCTGCAACCATCGTTGGATGATCTTCAGCAAAATTTGACTTGCTTGTGATATCAATACTGTTGCTCTATAGTTTGTCCATCTTATTGAGTCGTCTTTCTTTGGATTTGGCACAGATGTGGAGCTCTTCCAGCCAGTTGGCTAAGTTGTTGCCTTCCAGATTTCTTGGCACAGACAAGTGAGTGCTTCCCATGCTTCATCGGCATGTTGAAACACTTCAGTGGTGTTTCATCAATTCCTAGACCCTTGTTCTTGGCTCATGCTTTCAGTGCAGCTTGAACTTCTCTCTTCAGCAACCATTAGATCTTGCTCATGCTATGACTATAAAAAGGCATTTGACTGTCTGGATCATAATAAACTATGGATAAAAATGGAAATCCAAAGCAAACTAAGGGGGCAGGGGGAGAGAGAGAGAAAAAAAAAACTGCATCCTGGCCTACCAAGCCCTGAGGAGAACACTCTTGCTCGAAGCAGCCAAGACACAGAGAGGACCATAGGACAGGCCCCACCATGAGACACAACCTTCCCTCACTGACCCACAACACTGCAGGGAACAGCACTGGAGACACAGTATGAGAATTGTGCCTGGTGTCCATGGCCCACCCACACCACCCGCACAGGTGAAGTATGAAGGGAGCTCAACAGAACAGCAAGGGGAGGAAAACAACAAAGCCCCCAAGGAACCCTGAAAATATATTTTAGACTCAGAGGGCACAGTTTTAGCTTCATCAGACTCAATCAGAAAACATACATAAGGGTCAGCAGACTGACCTGGAGCTATTTCTAGGTCCTGCCCCTTCTCCCTTCCCCACTTTTCCTTTTTTTTTTTTCTTCATGTCTATCTATATAAGACAGAATCATATAATCATGAGGAGAAAAAAATGGGACCAATGGTTCTGGGGGGTGTAATGGAGAAGGGGTATGGAGAAAGGGAGGGGGGGGAGGCTACACATCCAGGAACAAGGGAACAACAAATGATCTAAAAATCAATGACAAGGAAGGCATACAATGCCTGATGAAGTTTGATCAAAGGCAATGCAGCCAGCAGAACACTGAGAACTGAATGAACGTTGAACATGATAGGGGGACAGGAGGAAAGTAAAGGAAATTGAGGAAAGAACTAAGAGGCAAAAGACATTTATAGAGGTATACATACGGGCATGCATATATGTAAATATACCGATATGTCATGATAGGGATATAGGCCTATGTATATATATTTATATGTTAAGTATTAAGGAAGCCAACAGACATTGGGACTCTACTTAAGTTCTCCCTCAATGCAAGAACACTTTGTTCTAATAACCTGACATTCTGTGATACTCACCTTTCCTACCTAATCGCTGAAGACAAAATGGATATATAGCAAATGAGGTGAAGAAAGCTGATGGAGCCTGACTGTTAAAGGATATGATGTCTGGAGTCTTAAAGGAGGTGAAAGGGAGGGGGGCGATTGCAAGTATTGATATATAAGCAACCCACCCCCAGGGAGACGAACAGCAGACACAAGGGTGAAGGGAGAGAGCAGATCATGGGTGTGTGGCAGTTATATAATCTCCTGTCAACTTGTGAAGAGGTGGAGGCTAGCCTGTCAATCCTGTCATTGTCCATGACTGTGTGGGCATGGGTTTCTCCTGAGGATTCTGGGAAACCCTGTCTTCCTCCCAAGAGGGGGGACACACACTCTCTCTGCTTCCTCTCCCTGTGATACATTCCTGTTGACAAGCCACATGGAACTATTCTGATGACTGCCAGAGCCCTGAACTGGAGGAACCATCTTGAGACTCATGCCAGAACTGAGATGCTTCCACTGCCACTGGATTCATCAGACTTTCCACTCACTGGCCTATGATCTTCCCGCATTTAGGGTCATTGCATGTGCTTCATGAGTCTGAAGAGAAATTTTTTTTTCTTAAGAGAAATTTATGAACTGGTATCAGACATATGGGCTAACATAGAACTTATGAACTTGAAGTGGACTGGGTCGGGATGTTTTTGTAATATACAATTACTCTTTGATATGAAGATATCTCTTTCACACATACAAGTATCTCTGGATTTGTTTCTCTAGGCTAACAGTGTAAGATGTGAAAACAATAATAATTTATAGTTTATCAAGCATTCACAAGGGTGAGGAGGAGGAGGGAGGGGAAAAAAGGAGTTGATACCAAAGGCTCAAATAGAAAGAAATATTTTGAAAATGATGGCAACATATATACAAATGTGCTTGATATCATTGATATCATTGATTGTTATAAGAGCTGTAAGAGCCCCAATAAAATGATTGTTTTTAAAAAAGAAAAAAAAAGGAAATCCAGAATACTATGTTGTTCTCATGATGAACTTGTGTATGGGTCAAAAGACAGTTGTGCAGACAGAATAATGGAATTGCTGTTAGTTTCTATCAGTCAGTTACACATGACCAATGCACGACAGAACATAACACTGTTCAGTCCTGAGTCATCCTCACAATTGTACCTGTGCTTCACGCCTTTGTTGCAGCCATTGGTGTCGCTCCATCTCCTTGAGGTCTTTCCTTTTTCTCTGTCCATGTACTTTAACCAACATGATGTCCACACTTATTCAGTCTGTATGCTGAGAAAATTATCAGAGAAACTGGACTATATGCATAAGGATGGGGCATCAGGTTTGGAAGAGGCTTATTAACACCCCGAGATTGCCAAAGACCCAACCTTGCTTGCTGAAAGTAAGAAGGACCTGAAATATTAGTTGATGAAGATCAAGGCTTGCAGTCTTTTTTTTTTTTTTTGGGGGGGGGGGCATCACTGCTCTCCGGTGGTGGGAGTAGGAGGCCCAGCCCCACTGCTGGAATTGAACCTCCGTCCCAGTGGGCCGCAGTCCCGCGCACAGCCACTACGCCACCGGGGCTCAGCCCCGCTTGCAGTCTTTACTATGGACCATGAATCAATATAAAGAAGACCCAAATCCTCACAACTACACCAATAGGCCGCATCATGACATGTGAAGAAAAGCTTGAAGTTGTCAAGGATGTCACGTCGCTTGAATCCACAATCCATGCTCCTGGAAGCGACAGTCAAGAGATCAAAGGACATGTGGCATTATGTATACCAGCTGCATAAGGCCTCTTTAGAACATTGAGAAACAAAGATATTACTTTGAGGACTAAGATGCATCCGACGCAAGCCATGATAAAGTTGGACATTGACTAAGGAAGACTGAGGAAGAACCCATGAATTTGAATTGTGGTGCTGGGGAAGAAGATCAGAAGTTCCTTGTACTGGTAAACTGACAGCCTGATCTGGCTTGGAAGATGTACGGGCAGATAGCAGAGGCAAGGATGGTGGGATTTAGCCTCCCCTAATTTGGGCATGTCAGGAGAGAGCAGTCCCCAGAGAAGAACAAGATGCTGGTTGAAGCGGAAGAGCAGAGAAAGAGGCAGGCCCTCAGTGAGATGAAGTGACTCAATGGCTGTAACGAGGGGCTCAGACACAGGAACAATCGGGAGGCTGGTGCAGGACTGGGCAGCTGAGCATACGGTTGCTATTGGTCAGAACCAACTTGATGGCACCCAGCAAGAGCAGCAGCATAAGTGGTGGAGCCCTGGTGGCAATGGGTTTGATGGCAGAGAATTGTATTTTCTGTTCTTTAAATGTTGAGAGCCTCCAGGTAGCATGTGATCCAAGGAGTTGCACTAGAGTGGGTTGGGGCATTTTCTTGATAATAAACTTCTCTCTTAAACAGTGCGTGTGTGTGTGTGTGTGTGCGTGTGTGTGTTGGAATCTGTGCATATGATTTCTTTGGGGAATGGGGTTTTATTTGTGATGTTCATGAAACCACACAAGCATAGGGTGCATTTTAAACCGAACCACTTCTGTGTGATCTGAAAGAGCAGACTAGACACTCATGAAAACACAAATCAGGAAGAGGGATGGGAGACCTGTGAGGCCCACCTAGAACCAAGGCAGGCCTGGGCTATCAAGAAGGCTGGACTCCTGATTCAGAGGGCCCTCGTGGCAGAGTGGGTGACAAGATGAGCAGCTAACAAGAAGGCCAGCAGAGGAAACCACCAGCTCTCCAAGGGAAAATGTTTGGGAAGAGGGCTCCTGAGTTCCCGTCTTCACGTTGACCCTCCTGTTCACTTTGGAACTCACATCCTACTCTTTGGCTCACACACATCCTCATTCACCCACTAGGCTGTCATAGCCGATGGCATCTGAAGCTCTCTTCTGCAGACAGCATTTCCCTCAACTTACTGGGGAGTGGTAGGCCAGCATCATATGCTAGGGGCTACAGTCACAGAAGTGAAGGGCATGTGCAATTCCTATCCTCAGGGGACTCAGCCGATGAGTCATTTCTGATGTTCATGTCCCTTGACTTTCACTGTCCCTTGTGTTCTTAACATCTTCCACTCACCCAGGAGCCCAGTGGCATAGTGGCTATGAGTTGGCCTGCTATCATAGGCCAGCAGTTCAAAACCGCCAGCCCTCTGTTACAGAAAGATGAGGCTTTCTGCTCCCGTAAAGATTTATACCCTCAGAAACCCAAAAGGGCTGTTCCAGTCTGCCTATAGTGTCTCTAGGAATCCACATTGATTCAATTGGTGGTTGTTTGGCTTTTGGTCCATGCACCTTTGCAGGCTCCTCTTAAAAAGCAAAAACAAACCCAGAAGAAATAACAAAAAAACCCGAGCAATCCCAAGTACTGAGTCTAGTTCCTGACAACCCCCATATGTGTCAGAGTAGAATTGTGCTCCACAGGGTTTCAAAGGGCTTATTTTTTTGGAAGTTGCTTTAAAGTTACTTTTAACCACTGAGCATTATTGATACTCCACTGAAAGGAGCCCAGAGCCGTCTTTTCCTTCCACCCTCTCCTTCCTGTCTAGGAGAAAGGTACCATTCCGTATCCACTTCCTCAACCAGAACCCTGGCGGCCAGTTTGCCTCCTCCTCTCTCACTCACATCCAGTCCCTCAGCACTTCTTATTCCCCTTTTCAGACAACCTCAAATGTTATAGCCCTCCTTAGCTACTAGCCTGGCCTTAGCAGGTGCCTTTCCTTCTCTCTTAGATGAATGTCACATCCCTCCATTGGTTTTGCTGCTTCTTTCAATCCCTCCTTACTGTCCAAAATGACCTCACGACAAATGCATATGACAGGCACTCAACTTCACATCTTTCAAGGACTCCCGAGTTTCCAGGATGAAAGCCAAACCTTTACACCAGCGTCTATTTGGGAATTAGGTTAAGTCTAGGTTTGAATGCCAGGTTCACCACTCCCCACCACTCCCTAGCACATACTAAACCTTTCTTTTCGCATCCCTGGGAACTCTCTGAGGCTCGGATTATTTCACACATCAGAACCTGCCACATGCTGTTGCTCCCCTTTGAATCGAGTGGATTCCAACTGGAGATGAAACTAGCCATCAACTCAGTACCATCGAGTTGGTACTGGCTCAAAGTGCCCCTCTAGAATGGGGTAGAACTGCCCCTGTGAGTTTCCCAGACTGTAACTGTCTCCTGGGGAATCTACTGGTGATTTTGAACAGTGGACTCTGCGGTTAGCAGCCAAATGCATGGCACTACGCCACTGGAGCTGGTTGGGAACAGAGGAGAATGGTTTTATAGGGTTCTCGAGGCAGTGACCTTCCTGCAGCAGACCAGGCCAAGCCTGTTGTCCAAGGGGCTGCTGTGCGGAGTCAAGCATGGACCTTTCTGCTTATGCTCCAGCATTTAATTGCGCAGGGAAGGAAAGGCAGTTTAAACTTCACATGAAACATGGCCTTCCTTTTAACAACAAAAAAATCTGATCTACAATGTCACTCCTACCTATATTTTCTGACAATCGAGATAGGTTCTTGTGGGGGTCTCGACTACTTGATATTTTCAATCACCTTATATGCACGTGAAAGTTGTACATTAAATAAGAAAGACTGAAGAAGAATCATGGATGTGAATTGTGGTGCAGGCGAAAAATACTGAAAGTATCATGAACTAACTAAAGGGACAGGCTGAGCCCCGGTGGCGTAGTGGTTGTGCGCGGGACTGCGGCCCACTGGGATGGAGGTTCAATTCCAGCTCACAGGGGCAAAGGATGGGCCTCTTACTCCCACCACTAGGGCAGTGATGCCCTAAAAAAAAATAATAATAATAAAGGGACAAACAAATCTATCTTGGAAGAAGTATAACCAGAGCGCTCCTTAGAGGAGCACTGTCTTACATACTTGGGACTTACATACTGGGCTAGACTTGTCTTATAGACTTGGGACGAGCTGTCGGGAGAGAACAGTCTCTGGAAAACATCATGCTTGGTAAAGTCGAGGGGCAGTGAAAAAGAGGAAGGCCTTCAAGGAGATGATTTGACATAGTGGCTTCAACTATGGGCTCAAGAACTATTGTGAGGGTGGTACAGGACTTGGCTGTGTTTCATTCTGTAGTGCCTAGGGTCATTAAGAGTAGAAACAAGTTCCATAGTGCCTAATAATAACAAGACAACTTCAGATCAAATTCTGCCCCCCCCCCCGCTATTGAGCAGTCATGTGACCTTGTTCCATAACTTCCATACCTCAATGTCTTCTGTCAAACAGAGATCTGTAAAATCCACAAAATAAAAATCAAATTTATTTTCGAGGGGCCAATGCACACAGCTCTAGGCAAACATGAAATATTATCATTTTCATCAAACCAGAACTGTGTTTCTCCATTTTTGAATGAGAAAACAGTACTTGAGGCTTTGTGTGGGCAAAAGGAGGAACATCTGCAAACTCCTGCCGTGGATGGAGACCCAAGAGGGTAGCGTGGACATGCAGGAGGCTTTAGTCCTTACTCGATGGAGGAGGAATGACTCGTCCTGGGATCTCAATGAAGACCCACGGCCATAGCTCTTCATAAGAGTAGGACCAAGGCCGGGGACGTGTATGGTCAAGGCACAGGCAGGTGGCAGGTGGAGAGGAGGTGGCATTTTGTTACCCAAAAAAACGGTCACTAATTCGTGGATAACCAAGTTCAGTGAGTCATGCATCCAATGGAAATCAGCTGTCAGCCCCGGGAAACCAGACTTGTGAATGAAAGCGAACCGGCTCTTTACTCCAAGGGATGTTGTAGGGCTGCCTGGAAGACTCTGCACCCGCAGGACCCGAAAGCGACGAGGAACCCCGGATGAATGGAAACTAGAGTCCAAGACAAGCCGCGTTGGGGGCGGAGCAAGCGCGGGGCGGGGGAGCGGCCGTCTGGGGGCGGGGCATTGTGAGTCACGTGCCGAGGCCTCGAGGCGGGCACGAGGCGGGCACTCTGGCTGTTATTGGTTGCTCACAACCAGGTGACCTTAGGACGCGTTCCGGTTGGCCAGTGCCGGCCAGAGCGGCCGGCGTTCAGTGAGGAGGCGGCGACGGGAGGAGGAGGAGCTCTGGCCGCTCTCTCTCCCGGCAGTGGCTGCGCCTCTCTGCGCGGGCCGGGTCCCCACCCCTTTTAAATAAGCCGGGCTGGTCGCCGCCCTCGCAGAGTAGTCAGCTCGGTGGAGGCGGTGGCTGCACCGCGGCTGGGGGACGGCCGGAGCCGGAGCCCTGCCGGGGCCGGACGGCGGGGCGGGCGAGCGGCGGCGAGGCCGTTCCTGCATGCGCGACGCAGCCCCGGCATCGCCCGGGGCTGCCCGTGCCGGCCGCGCCATTGTTGGGGGAGGGGGCGCCTGCTGAGCCGGCGGAGTCGGGGGGCGAGCGGCGGCGACCGTGAAGGCGGCGGCGAGGAGCGGAGGCGCCCCATGGGGAACACGCTGACCTGTTGCGTGTCCCCCAATGCCAGCCCCAAGCTGGGCCGCCGCACCGGGCCGGCAGAGGCGGACTACGAGTCGGAGATCTATGAGGCGGCGGCCGGGGACACCGTGGCGGTGGCGGCGGCCCCGGCCCCGACCCCGGTCCCGGTCCCGGCCCCGACCCCTTCCCCGACTCCGGCGCCGTCTGCCGCGGAGCCTGCCGACTTAGACCTGGGAGCAGGCGAGGGCCACCACTTGCAGCACATCAGTGACCGGGAGATGCCCGAAGGTGAGGAGGCGGCGGGCGTCCACCCGCAGCGCTCCTTTTGGCTCCTGCCGCCCCGAGGGTCCCCCGGGAGGTGACCGCCGCCTCGAGCTCCTTCCTGTCCAGATCCGGCTTTCCCGGGCCGGGCACCGTGGACTCCGGCTGGCCCTGCCCGGCGTCCCCACCCCTTCTTCTTTCCCCGCCGCGTCCGGTCGTTGCCTTGCGGTCCTCTCCCTCCCCGCGGCCGTACGACTGCCCCCTCCGTGGCCCCTCTTAGCCCGGCCCAGCCCGGGGCCCTTTTCCTATCTGGCTCACTTCGATGGCCCGTGGGGCTTGACCGAGACACTGCGCCCATCTCCTCTCCCTTTCTCCCGGGGAAACCCAACTCCAACTTGAAAGTACCCATCCCAGCCCCTCTCCTCCCTTCTCCAGATGGTTCTGAGTGAAGCAGCCACGTAAGAGCCTCCTGCCGTATATCCTCCCTCCGGCCGGTTGGGGTAGCGGCTCCTTGCCAATTCCGACCCAAACGTTGCTGGATTTATTTAAATTCAAAATAGAGGTTAGCAAAGGAGCGTCTGAAAGGGCACCTACTTGCGTTCTAAGTAGACCTCTCAGTGAAAGCAGATTTATTCTTTCCAGCAACACGCTGAAGATGAGATTGGGTGGGGTGGGGGTGGAGGCGTCAGAGGGTGCTGAAAATAACCGGGAACGCCTTCAAACGCAACTGCCAAGCGCCCAGGAGTTTTCTCCCCCTGGGAATCACTCCTGGGGTGCTGATGAATTTGGCACATGTTTGTCTGCAGACTCCGATGACTGAACCCGATTTCCACTTCACCGAGGTTGCCTGTTCTGAAGAGGCGGTGTGAGTGGGGGCGTGGTTTGTGACATTGTTGGCTAAAAGTTTCAAGTGGCAAAACATGCATCTAAGCTCTTAATTTGTAATGTAAGGACTTGGGAGTTAAGATGCCAGGCTCTGCTTGAGTGTGTGTGTGGGGGGGCGGGTGTGCCTCTCTGTCTCCCCTTTTCCTTCCCACCCCTTTGCCCACTACCCTTTCTTCTCGTCCCTCCTCTCTTTAACCAGTATCCCCTCCTTAAAATCCTTTACTCCCCAAGAAATGTTGATATAAACGCTCTTTTGACAACTGCTGGTCCAGGGAAGGAAAGGAAACATCAGATTTTTGTCTCTAGGATTTTGGAACAGTGAGCATCTAAGTAAAAATCATTCTGGGTAGTGACTCTTTAATGAAGATTGACCTTTAAAGGTGGCTTTGAGGTAGAAGACATTGTTTCAAGAGATGTTAAATCTTGGGTGCTTTTGTTTAAATGCCAGGGATCCGTCCATTACTGGAGAGGAAATGCCCTTCTATTGAAAATTTAGGTGGCCTCTTGGTTTCTTTAAAAGTTTATTTACTCTTGTGGGATGTGGCTTTGTAACTGGGCAGCACTCGCTTTTCAGAATATTCAGAAATTGTGAGCATAAGCAAATAGATTTTTATGAAGTAGAACATTGTACCTTTAAACAGAATGAAAACACATCTCTGCTCAGTACTGTGAAGTGAGCTGCTGGGTGAATTTTGCAAACCAGTTAGTGGTAAATGGGTAGTATAAAAGAGGACTTTTATAGAAATCTTTAGGATTTATGGGTCATTTCATGTATATCTCATTTGCCCTGTCAGCTACAAGCAAAGCTTCTGTGTATTCTCCCTGTATTGCTGATGAAGAGTTCTGAAATGGCTGTGTCACTGCTACTGTAGCCAGGAGCCAAGGAGCTAATGTGTAACTCAAACTAATATGGAAGTGGTAGGTTTGCCACCCGGGGAGGCTTGAAAATGCAGAATGAAACTTGCAGTTTTATATTTCTGTCCATAAGGTAGGCCTATTTCATGCTTATTTCATCTGAAGGGTAGTTGAATTGAGTAGTTTCAAATTGAATGGTTGAATTGAAAGTCTCTTTCACAAAACTTGTCACTCCATCCTATTTACTGCTTCTGTATTCACTAAACCCACTGTAATTTATACGTTAGCAGTTGTTGGCCAGTAAATGGGCTGATATGTTTTTAAAGCTTGTCGGGTGGCTGAATTGAAGCCCAGGAGGCTCTAGACAAAGAGGCATTTGAAGAAGTAAGTGGACATAGACTATGTTGTTTGTTAAGTCAGAAAAGTTGTGACAGCATTTACATGTAAAATTTTTTAACAGGATAGTTCATTTTTATCAGAATTTGTCTTAAATTTATATATTTTTGACATTCAAGAAAATCATGAACCTCAACTTTAATCGCAAATTTTTCTTTTAAGTTTCCTTAGAAATGTTCAGAATACCAAATAAGAAATATAGGCACATTGAAAGTTTGCTTTTAACCTCTTTATTTCAGGCGATTTTTTTTTTCAGTTTCCCTGGAAACTGAGAAATAGCCTACTTTGATATAAAACAAGTTAGCTTTGTTACAATGAAGAATTGGATTATTTTGGTTACTTAAAACCATACATAAATGCTGCTTTGCTTTTTTTCTTCAAGCTATTTCAAAGACATGTCCTTAAACTCATATAGATTTCATATAAATTCATAGCTTTCAAATAGACTAGTTTCAACTCATTTTTATTTTGCTATATATAGAGCCGTATATACTGTATTGTACTAGTAGTGTGTACTATTATCTAACAGTATCAGTAGCATAAGGTATTAATGCCACCTTGCTCAGCTTTTTTTAACAGTGCTGGCAGCATGTTGGTCACGAACCCCAAGGTCAGCAGTTTAAACCCACCAGCCACTCCATGGGAGGGAAAAGTGAGGCAGGCTGTTTCCATAAAGGTTTATAGTCGCAGAGACCCCAAAGGACAATTCTTTCTATCTGCCCTATAGAGTTCTCTATGAGTCAGAATTCACTTGTTACCAGTGAGTTTTATTTTCAATCAAGCTTTATAATTAATCATCAGCTTTTCATATATCCAAAGGAACTCTTTCATGTGACCTGGTCTTTCCCCTTGAGGACTTGAGGGTAAGGAAGGAATTAACAATATCATATGGAAAACCCTCTGAGCCATAGATCTTTCCTCTTTCCAGTAACTATTTTGTATCCCCCCCTTTTATTTTTTTTAAATTTTTACTCTGACAATGGTAAACGTAAGAGATTTAGGAAATTACTTATATGTAGATTTCTCAGAACTAATATACTATTTTGGGTGGTGATTTCTGGGTCCTTTTGTATGCATATAGATAGGCCATTTTGTTGATTTTACCAAAATGAAATTTTGTGCTGTTTTGTACCTTTTCTTTATTTTTTTAGTTAAAAGCAGTGAAGTGATAGCAGAAAACTCCAGGGACAATGGGTGACACTTAGAGATTGTTTGGGATCCTTAATAATTGCTTAGTGTACCAGCTAGTGATCTGGTGCCTCACCCCCAGTGCCTCATTCGTGTGACTCGCCTTCTTGTGATTAAACAGTGCACAGTCCTTCATAGTATTTGATTCTGAGTGTGCAGCTAGAAATACATTCTGATGACTGGTGTATTTTACCTCCCTATAGGATTTCAGATCGTGTGTTTTATCTTGCAGCTTAATTAAATACATGGAATGAATCATTTGGTAATTGATATTTTAATATTAAATATTCTCAAACCAAATTGAAGTTTCGATTGGTTTTTCATTGTACACTTAAATTCTCTTTAGGCTTTTGCTGTTCTTGGTAGTCTTGTGTCATGTCTTTAATTCTGAGCAACTGCCACTCTAAGGGATCAGAAAGCATTGCTGGTCCCATATGACCAAATCTAAAGATGGTGGCAATAGGAGAACTTGCAGGAGATGTGGGATGACTGAGGTGGCCTAGCTCGTTTGAGTACCCGGAAACATGTTTATTAAGCACCTCGTAGGTGAGCAGACAGTATGCCTAATGCCATATCAAATGGTGGTTTGCAAGACAAAGGTCTTACCTAGTTTGGCTTCTCAAATTCTAGAGGGAGCAGGAAGCAGATAACACATGAACAATCAAGAATTTCACTTAGGTACAGGGAAAAATGTAGAGTAGGATCATGGGTGGCAGAGTGAGAGTGTCCTTAAGAGACTCATGAGAGGTCCTCAAAGTCAGAGGAAACAGAATATGGAGTAAGATGCTTCATTGTAGAAAGGAATAGGCTCGGTGTGGACAGAAAAATGCAGGGATGGCTGAAGCAGAGTGAAAGGGATGCCACGAGATGCATAGTAAGTGGAGACTGTCTGATGGACCTTGCTGTAGCGTATGGATTCTATTCTAGAGGCATGGAGACTCTTTGAAGGATGATAGACACTGCTGTTAACGTATGCTGTAAAAAACATAAGGCTCACTTGGAGAAAGGACTAGCACATGTGAGAGGGAAGCAGAGGGGCTAGTATGCAGCCGAGAGCTGAGAGAGGAATGACCAGAAAACAATTCTTAATGTTCGTCTTGTTAATGCTGTCGGGTCAGTTTTGATTCATAACAACCCTGTGTGCAGCTGAAGGAAATACTACCCAGTCATGTCGTCCTCACCACTGTTATGTTTGCGCCATTTGCAGCCATGTGTCACTCTCTGGTTGAGGGTCTTACTCTTCTTTACTAGCCTGCTGGACCAAGCATGATGTCCTCCTGCAGTGACTAGTGCCTCCTGATTACTTGGGGTTTTTTGTTGTTTGGGGCGGGAGGAGGGGCTTCACTGCCCTCTGGTGGGAGTAGGAGGCCCAGCCTTGCTCCTGGAGAGCTGCTGCTGGATTGAACCACCAACCCAGTGGGCTGCAGTCCCGCACACAACCACTACGCACTGGGGCTCAGCCCCTGATTACTTGTTAAGAAGTACTTGAGAATGTTGCCATTCTCACATCAAAGGAACATCCTGACTATACTTCCAAGATCAAATTGTTTATTTTCTGAGTCTGTGGTATAGTCAGTATTCTTTGTACGTGAAAGAATACATCGGTCCTTCTGTCTTCCTTATTCACTGCTCAGCTGCCCCGTGCAGTAGAAGTAGTTGAAAATACCATGGTGTGCGTCAGACACATTTTTTTGCTTTCCAGCACTTTAAAGAAGCTTTTTGCAGCAGCTTTGCCCAATGTAGTACATCATTTGATTCTATTGCTGTTTCCCAGTGTGTTTATTGTGACTCCAAGTGAAATGAAATTCTAGTCAATTTCAATCTTTTCTCTGCTTCTCAGGATGTTACTTACTGGTCCAGTTATGAGGGTTTTTGTTTTATGTTAAAACTATGGGTGATCTTCATCAGTAAGTACTTCAAGTCCTCTCTACTTTGAGTAAGCAAAATTGTGTCATCTACATCTTGCACGGCATTGACGAGTCTTCCTCCAATCTTCTTGCTGCAGTCTTGTTTATGCAGTTCAACTTCTCGGATTATTGCTCTATATATGAATTCAATAAGTATGATGAAAGGATACAGCCCAAATAGACTCATTTCTTGATTTTAAGACCACGCAGTATTTGCTTTCCTTGTTCAGTTCAAATGATGACTGCGCTTTTGGTTTCTGTATAGGTTCCACGTGAGCACAATTCACTGTTCTGAAATCCCCGTTTTTTCACAATCTTTCATTATTTTCAGCAAAATATTCCTTAGGTGTGATTTAATGATACTGTTTGATCATTTCCACATTCTTTTGGACCACCTCTCTTTGAAATGGTCACAAAATAGAGTTTTTTTTCTATCTGGTTGGGCCAGGTCTTCCAAATTTCTTGCACTAGATGAGTGAGCACTTCAGCATTATAACCATTTGTTAAAACATTCCAATGATATTCTGCCAGTTACTGGAGTCGTGTTTGTTTTTTTTAACCAGTGTCTTCAGTGTAGCTTGTCCTGCACTTCAATATCTTCTTAAAATCATATACTACCTCTTAGAATGGTGACCATCAATCAGTTCTGTTTTGGGTGCAATGCTTTGTGTATTCTTTCTACCTTCTGAGGCTTTGTGCATCACTCAATATTTTTTCCCAGGGAATCTTTCAGTATTGCAACTTGAGGCTTGAAGTTTTCCTCCATTCTTTCATCTTGAGTTATGCTGAATGTATTCTTATTCGGCCATCGAACTTCCATGGATTCTCACATTTCATTACAATACTTTTCGTCAGCGTTTCTTAACCTGTGGGTCACAACCCCTTTGGGGGTCGAATGACTGTTTCACAGGGGTTGCCGATACATAGCAGTAGGAAAATGACAGTGATGAAGTAGCAATGGATATAATTTTATGGTGTGTGGGGGTCACCACAACATGAGGAACTGTATTAAAGGATCGCTGCATTAGGAAGGTTGAGAACCACTGCTTTACATTGTCTTCACCAGGAACCTTTACATTTTATCTGTTTAGCTCTTTTACTTCACCATTTCTTTCTTGTACTGTAGCTGCTCCGCAAGCAAAGAAGCCTTGGTGGCATCATAGTTACACGTTTGGGCTGCCGTGCACATGGTTGGTAGTTTGAAACCAACTAGGAGCTCCACGAGAGAAAGACTGGGCTTTCTGCTCCAACAGTTCCAGTCTCAGAAACCCTCAGGGGATTGTTCTGAGTCCATATTGACCTGATAACAGCGAGTTTTGTTTTGTTTGATTGTTCTGAGTCCATATTGACCTGATAACAGCGAGTTTTGTTTTGTTTTTTTGCTCGATATTCACAAGCAAGTTTCAGAAGCTTGGTCTTCATTCACTAGTATTCAATTAGCACATCTATTTTTGGTTTTGGTAGAAAATACTCAGTGGTTATACTTTGGCTCACAGGGAGTTGTTTTTTTTCTTCAGCTTCAACTTGAACATCCCTTTGATCAGTTGAAGATCTCTTCTGTTGGTCTCAGTCCTTGTTCTGGCTGATAATTTGAGCTTTTTTTTTTTTTTCCCACAGATATAGTTTGTTTCCTGTGTATAGTCAGCATTTAACTTTTTACAATAAAGCATCTCCAGTGACTAGGTCATTGGTCTTGCATAATTCTGTCGCGTGACCTCAGGTATCATTTCCAGCACAAGTTGGTTGAATCTTCAATTTCCTTACCTTGGGCACTGGTGCTTGTTAAACTTCAATAATGGTCTTATTAACTGGTTTACCTTGTAGACAATATGGATATAAGCCTATTTCCGACAGCACTGTACTTCAGGGTTGAGTTGAAATGCTCTTTTGAAGAAGCTGCTCTCCCATGTTTTATTGAGTACCATCAACCTTAGGACCTCATCTTCCAGCGCTACTATACTGACAGCATTCTGCGGCTCTCCAAATGGTTTAGACTTGCTGGTTGTTTTAGAAGTAGACCATCAGTACCTCTTCAGAGTTTTTTATTAGTCTGTAAGCTCCACTGAAACCTGCCCTCCTGGGTGACCTTGCTGATATTTGAAATACCAGTGGCATAGCTTCCAGCATCACAGCAGTATGAAAGCCACCAGAGTTCAACAAATTGGCAGGCAAGTGGTGGAATATTTAATAAAGCGCCTAAAATAGACAGACTTGGAATTAAATTATCTAAAAGTAGGTGACAGATATGAATAGATAAGTCACAGAAAAAGAAATGCAGATGGCCCTTTAATCATATCTTCACACATAAGAAAAATGCCAATTACAATAGTGCTGCAGCTTCTCTCTGTGTGGGAGAAAATCCAAAAGCCTGACAGTCCTTGCTTTGGTGAGGCTATGAACGAACAGTTACATTGCTGGTGGAAGTCTAAACGGGTTGGACTCCATGCCAGTGAATGTAGTACCCAAACCCCACTTCCAGGAACTTACCCTGAAGATTCATATCACAAACATGAAACCACACTTGCACAAAGTTTTTGTTGCTTTATTTTCATTGGACAAATACTAGAAATAATGCAGATGTCTATCTGTAAGGGATTGATAATAGACACTGGCATCAGAAGGTGAAGAAAAGTGGAATTGGAAGCAGAATGAAAAGATTTCTTTTGACAAGTGAGGAGTGATGTCAAGGGTCTGTTGGATAGAAAAAATCAGGGAAGCACATAACCACTACCTTTGTGCGGAGGGAAGCAGGGAAAATAATACAGATTTGCAAAGCAAAGTCCTGGGGAGGAAATCTCGATGACTGTACATGAACCTTTTCTCTTCCCTTTCATCAATATAAACACATATTTACTCATGTATTCCTTGTGTAGGGGCAGTTAGTTGACTTTACAAGTGCTTCCTACTGAAATGCGAAATGTCCACTTTATTGTTTTTGAATTAATATGTGGGAACTTGTTTTGTAAAGTAGCATGCTTTATATCACATTTCAATGATTGATTACAATGTTTGGGGCCAGGTAGTATAGGAAGCCCTCATGTTTTACCCAGGAAAAGACAGGTTCTAAAGTACAAATAAAGGGATTCATGATAGGTTTTAATAGTGATTTGGTAGCTCAGGAATGGAAATGCCACATATGTCATAAGACTATCAGGTTTGTAGAATGACTCTTTACTTAGGTTTCTGTGGATACTATTTTAGAAATATTTTCACTCTTTTTTCCTTTTATTAACACTTGGTTTACAGGATACATCATTTTGACACATTTTGCTTTTCTCAATGAAAATCACAGAAACAGTTTACATTTACTTTCTATCACTTATGCTGACTTTCACCCATTTAATGAGACAAATGCATATATCGAAATTCATTTTCTTTTACCCTTCTAATCTCGAAATTCTGTGTGTAGTATGCCTATTACTATGGATTTACATCAATTTGACAGAAACGTAGATCCCACTAAATAGGCTTCATTCATGAAAGTATTACTTCAGTAATAAATATAAATGTCAAGAATTTCTTAGAAAGTAAACATCAAATATAAAGACAGTGCAGTGGAGATTTGTCATACTGACCAACCCAAGCCACCCTTATAACAATATTAAACCTATTATGTCGATTTTGTATAATGTTAAATATTATGCATTGTATATAAATATATAGCATCACAGTTTCACTTGTAAGTTAATAGTGTGTGCTTTGTTCACATGTCAAGCTGTTATATGTCCTAAAGGTAGATATATAAGACATGTCCATAAACCTAGTTGTATTAAATAATGAGCAAAGAAATGATTGGTAGCTTGCAACTAAGAAATGTTCTGAAAGGTCTAGGAAACTGGACCTAAGACTCGTTTGGAAATCTGTCAAGAAAAGCTTGTTAATTCCTCAACTATCATATCATTGGTCAATAAAATATGGAATGAGGATTAAAACATTAAGGCAACACCAAGACATGGGAAGGGCAGGTATAGAAGTGGTTTGGAAGTTAACGTGTAGAAGATTGACCAAGGCTAGGAAAGCAAAAGCCAGGTGCTGTCCAGGAGACCATGGAATGCAGGCGGGAGCCTGGTGGCGTGTGCTCTCTGGTGAGGCCGCAGGAGATGCCCGTGTTGGGTGTCAGTGTGGAGTCTGAAGTGAGATAAAATCACCAGAGTGTACATGGTCATTGTACGACTGGAAATCTTTGTGTTATGGGCTACAAAGCATTGATAATATAGATAGAGTCAAGGCATGATGGGGTAGTTAAGTAAATGGAGTCCACCTTTTAGTAAGCAGGTGCCAGGCAGGAATTGCTGACACCTTCTCTTTATTGGAATATATTGAAGTCAATATGCAGTGTCTAATTCATATAATCTCAGTAATTGGCCTCTCCTACTATTTTGACAAGGAAAAAGGCATTGATTGTTATAGTATAATTTGAACACTTTCAGCCTTTAGTAACACCTTTCATTTATTTGAAGTTGTATGTATTTTCCCACCTCTGCAATTGAGAGAATCTGCTAATTGCTGAAAGCTCAGAACAGTGGTTGTCAACCTTCCTAATCCCACGACCCTCTAACACTGTTCCTCATGTAATGGTGACCCCCCACCCCCTAACCATAAAGTTATTTTCATTGCTACTTCATAACTGTAAACTTACCTTTGATACTATTATAAATCAGGCAGCCCCTGTGAAAGGGGTTGTGATCCACAGGTTGAAAACCGCTGCTTTAGAGGAAAAGCATTCTGTGTCACTGATGTTGTATAGATTCTCCTAATTTCAAGGAATGTTTACATTAAAACCTGAGTATAACTTTCTTAAGCTCTACATTTCCTATATCATTTAATCGTATCAAATGATAAATTTGACAAAAAAGTGGTAGGTTTCTGTAAAATATAATTTTAATCATAACTTCTAACCATCAGTTCCTTACTTAATAATCTAACTTTAGATGAGGTGATCGAAAATATCCTGTCTTTGTTTAGGCACACCTTAGTCCTCAAAGTGAAATCCTTGCTCTTCATTTTAAATGTCTTGTGTAGCACATTTTCCCAGTGCAACTATCTATATACTGAGCCATAGAAATGAACCTTTTGAGTTATAAGATAGCAAATTAAAATAGCTTTTAGAATAAAGCACAATGTATGTGAAGATCTTCCTCATGTCATATAAGCAGAACTTCACAAGTCCCTCCTTAACAATAGAGACTGGCTAAGTAAAGTACAGGCCTGCCTCACCTCGGTCCCCTAAGCAGCTGCTCTCAGCTGTGGGTCTCAACCCCTTTGGGAGTCGAATGACCCTGTCACAGGGGTTGCCTGATTCATAGAAGTAGCAAAATTACAGTTATGAAGTAGCAATGAAAGTAATTTTATGGATGGGGGCGGTCGTCACAACATGAGGAACTATTAGAGGTTCACGCCATTAGGAAGGTTGGAAAGCTACTTTTCCTTTTATTATTTTCCTCTGATTGTTGTAAAGATCATAACCCATGCTGGCAGCACCGGGCCGTGGGTACCGGCAAGGCAAGAGAAGCAGAGGCTCTGCCGCCAGGTGCCCCCTTCTTGGGCTTTGCCAGCAGCAGCAGCAGTAGCAGTGATGGCTGTGCAGCTGCTCCTGCTCGGGCTGGCAATCAGCAGGCCAGGCGTGCACACACTGCTCCTTCCCAGCGCCTTTCCATCCTGTTCCACTCCCACTGTGCAGCCAGTGCCTCTGGCCCTGCCGGCCTTCGCTGGCGGCAGTAACAGCAGCAGCAGTGGTGAAGCAAGCCAGAAGCCAGGCTCCAGAGGTTTTAATATGATGCTCACGCAACATCCAAATCCCATAGTGTTCTGTTTCATAGCATGTTCTGTGGCTGCTGAGTGACACATACCTGCCTAGGAATAATAATGGGCCTATACCAACCCATACCAGTTGCCATTGAGCCACAGAAAACTCATGTTTCCGAGTAGAACCATGTTCCTCACAGTTTTCTGTGACTTGGTTCACTATGTCTTTGAATTGTTTTGAATCCAAACTTTGCCAACCTCTTGGTTAGTAGTTGGACACATAACTGTTAACTCAGGAACTTTGATGGCTTAGTATGTATCCACTAAATAAATATGCTACAAAGAGACAAAATCATTAGTCATTAATGACATTGGATGTGAATTGAATACTGATAGAAGGCTTTTATTTTTTAATGACAAAAAGCAAGCAAAGTAACTAAAAGGTTTTTGGGTAGTATTTTAAAGTATTATTTTGACACTTGAAAGTTTCTTTTCTGGTAGCATACTTTCTGATAAGGTATTTGTTAAGAGGAATGAGCAAATGGCATTTACCTACCCCTCTCTTTAGTGGGGCATCAGAAGGCCCCCTCCCCATTCCCATGGAGGGGATGCTGGGAGTAGACCTGCCCAGAGTTGCCAAAGCTGTCATCTTTACAGGAGCAGACTGCAACTCCCTTCACCCCCAGCAGCCGGTGGGTTCACACTGCTGAACTGCTAATTGATCATCTCATTCAGTTGCAAGTTAAAGAAAATCTTAAAGTAGCTTAAATTAAAAAAAAAATTAATCGCATCATTGCCCTGGTGGGAGGAGGAAGCCCAGCCTTGCTCCTGGAGAGTTGCTGCTGGATTTGAACCATCAACCCTGTGGACCGCAGTCCCGCCACAACCACTGCACCACCAGGGCTCAGCTAAAAAATTTTTAAAGGACTTTTATACCCAGGGAGTTCACCGCAAATTAGACTTCATTGATCCAAGAGCCCTGTGATCTCCTCAGAACCTGTCTCAGTTCCCACTTTTCTCCTGAAAAGGCTTGTCCTTCATGCTGGCAGAGGGGCCTCCAGCAGCCTGAGAGTGACTCCTGTATAGCTGGTGATTTCAGAATTCACAGCTCAGTCCACTGGGAGTGGCGATTGGCCATGCTGGAACCATGTGCCCACTCTAGAATCTTGAATCAGGGAGAGAAAGTACCAGCTTATCTTGTCACTTGAGCTACTACCTACCCCCACCCCCCATGCACACTACATGTTTTCACTGCTTAGCCTTCTTACTTTTGTGTTTAGATCCACAGCAACACATCTTAATGAGTGTGTGTTCTGGTTGTTATTTTAAGCTTGCTTCTTGATTTTGACCCTTTTCCTGAACTTCCACTAAAATATCCTAAACTAAACTTTATTATGTCATAGGTACTGATAAAGAACATATAGCTATTTGTACAAATATTTTGTGCTTTTTCTTTTAGATTAAATGTTATGATTTGTTATTTTGAGAGAAAAGAGTCATGAATCCTTGTAAACAGTTTAGAGACAGAAGAACTGTGAAAGTTTCCATACAACTGATTTTGTTTTTCTTTGTCTTTTGTGAGAACAAAACATTTCAAGAATAATTTTCTTTTTTTTCCTCTCTTTTTTTGGGGGGCATCACTGACCTCTAGTGGAAGTGGGAGGCCCAGCTTTGCTACTGGAGTGCTGCTGCTGGATTTGAACCGCCAAGCCAGTAGCCCGCAGTCCCGCACTCAACCATTACACCACCGGGGCTCAGCTTCAAGAATAATTTTCTGATGGGTTTCTTATGTACTGAACAATAGAAGAGTTCTTCGAAAGCAGTTTAATAAATGCCCAGATAGATTCAGTGCAAGGACTTTCATAAAGAACAAAGCAGTTGGTTTAGAATATGAGTTTCTGGTTCAGTATTTACTGTTCGACTGATTTGATTTTACGACTTCATCGTGTGTGTGATTTGCTAAGAACTGAGGATATAGTGTTCCGTATTTCAGTGAGACCACTGAGGTCCCTACAAGAAAAAAAAATAGAACATTTTGTTTGAGAAATAATGCCTTGACCTATACTATCTCTGGATGTTGGTCCTGGTTTTGAGGTAGACATTGCTGAGAATTACCAACTTGTTTGTTCTAGTGATGACTTTACTTTTCCACTCATATAATGATTTTGTTAAAAATGGTTTATTAAAATTCAAGAACCGGTTTTATATTTTTCCCAGTGGAAGACTTTCCCACAAGTGCAAAGGGGACTGCAGGTAGACCTCTCTGTACAGAGGGAGAGCCAGAGTTTTCTACATGCCACACTGTGATCTGTTTAAAAAGATGCTCTTGCTGAAATTATAAACTGTTCAACTTGAGAACAAGAGGAGATGCCTTGAAAACTGAGAGCGAGCCTTACAAATCTGTCATAGATATGTTGCTGTAGATAAGAACACTGAACTTTTTTTTTGCAGTTGTACTAAACCTGCTGTGTCGAATTGTTGCCAGCTGCTGTCGACACCCGTAGTGACCCCAGTCCCGTAGTGACCCCAGTGCACACAGATTGTTGAGGTCCATTGGCCAAATGTTTTTAGAAGTAGGTTTCCAAGCCTTTCTTCTTAATCTTTCTTTGCCTAGAAGCATTGCTGAAGCCTGTTCAGTAGCATGGCAACACCCAGGTGGCATGGGCGCAAGGGGCCTTCAAATTACTCTGAGAAGCGTCATTCCCTTTTCCTCCATCTTTCCCAGAAAGGTTTGAAGCCCCTTCATAGAAAGGTAATGGCTGTGATTGAGATGCGCTGGTGGGAATCTCACCGAACGCCCAGTTCCCCTCCCACAATGGCTCTCCCCCTACCCAGACTCACAGTTAACTGAGTTCTTGTGTGGACTCGGAATTAGCCACTTGAATGTGTAAAGAATATTGCCAAAAAACATTGTTTTGATTTTAGCATATTTGATGTTATTGAGTTATTATCTGACATTACTTGGCAATAGCACTTGCTGCTTGAGCTCTTATGCCTAGAATATGCTAGAGATATCAGCCTAAAAGAAGGTGACTGTGCTCATTCCTAGTTGGTAAGAATGCGGGAGGCTCTGAATATGTATGGTTTAGCTAAACGTTGCACCATAAACAATTTTAAGGTGTCTTTTTTCTTAAATCTAAGAAGTAGCCTAAAGGTATTCTGCACATGGAGAAATTGTGTTTTCCCAGTTGAATTTTCATTTTATTGCCTTTACATCTTACATATTCTTATTAAAACTTTCCCCAGGATGTTAAAGATTAAATTGTGGTTAGCTTTTTTTTAAAGAAAAAAGTTTGTTTGTTTTAGTCAACTCAATGATCACATCTTGTCTTTTTCTTCCTGTACAGATTTAGCTTTTGAATCAAACCCTTCTGACCATCCACGGGCAAGCACAATTTTCCTGAGCAAATCTCAGACAGATGGTAAGACAGTGTCATTCTTTTTTCCTTGAGGGAACAGACGGAAAACTTTTCATTTTGTGATAGGCATGATAGACAGTATTCATTTAGAAGGTCTCATTCCTTGGTTCAAAACTTTCACTGCTGCATATATCCATTTGCCATATTTCAGCATGTTCTTTTAGTTGTCCCTGCTCTAGTGAGGAGAAAACACACATTTGGCCACACATTTGGGTCTTTTCTGGACCCAATTAATTGACCACATGATATTGTAGTGGCCATGGATTTGTACTTACTTTCCCATCTTACCCCTGGCTCCCCAAACTCTGTGTTTTAAGGGCGAATGTCCAAATTTATGTTGCAGTTAGGTTTTTATTTGAACAAATAAAAATAATAATAAGTGAGGATTGAATGTGTGAGTTTGGTCTTGTTTTGCATATTTATCAAAAGAACCTAGCTGGCAATTGCATTCCAGCTGCTCAGCTCTGTTTTGATGCCCAGACTGCCTCACTCTAAGGGAAAGCTGTGTTTCCAGTAGTGCTGTCGCTTCCAGCATGCGTCTGCGCAGCTCTGGTTCCCAGAAGGGTGGCCTCAGTGTGTGAAACTAGTGTAAAAGCCTTCCTGTGCCTTACATCAAGAATCCGGGTGAGCTCATCCGCTCCAACACACCTAAAAACCTTCCCTGTTTCCCTTAATGGCCCACCCTAATTTGTTTGCTAAAGTGCCACGCATGACTCCCTTTCTAGTTGCTTACTTTATACGAAGTGCGGGTCCCAGAATCATATGTGAAGCCCTGCAGCACATAAAAAAAATGTCATGTTTAAACCTGGGTTTTGATAGCTGTGTGTTCTGAACTAATCATTTTTAATTAGGATGTTGTATTTTTTTTCCAGGCCAAATTTTTTTTCTTAATAAATCATTTTATTGGGGCTCTTACAACAACCCATTCATTGTGTCAAGGACAGGATGTTGTATTTCTTAGGGAGCCATGTGCCAGTGCCCTCTCACATTTATAGGAAGGAAACAGTAAAGGAAAAGCTACCCATCCCTCTCCCTGTGAGCAGGGCAGGCCAACCAGGCTGCTTGCCATCCATTGATGGCGTCAGCGTGGGAAATAAGGCGGGGCCTATGGCCCTCTTTAAATCTGCTAGTCCTTCTGGGGTCTTTGCTGGAGAAAAAATGATTTTGTTTGCTATAGACAATATGTTTGATTCAGTTAGCACATGAAATTTCAAGTGTAAGATTGCTTGGCTTACTTTCCATTATGTGAAGACCCATTTATCTTTTCTGTAATGTAATATTTTAGTAGAATACCAGTAAGCGGTTCAGGATGTTTTCAGGGATTCTAATGCATCCAGAGATTAGTTTCTGGCCAGAAATGGGTTCTTTGAGCTGCCACCTATTGGATCTGGTTATAAGAATAAACTGTGAGTAAATGTCAAATGTGAAAATTCTACTGGGAAGTGGTTCTGATATACAAGAAGGTAAACTTGTAAGCTAACATCCCACCTGGATATTACCTTTTCTAGGTGGAGATAGCTTTCATTTGTACTTAGTATAGAATATCTGTTAAGTCAAAAAATAAAAACGTGAGTTTTCAGATTTTAATTTATGGGTTTTATTTCTAGATTATTATAAGTTTTGTTGGACAATTTTAAAAGAAAATATAGAATGAATTTTGTATCAATTTTTACACATAGATAATCTGTTGGATAATTAGCTACTGCTTTTAATTTCTGTGGCATTGAATCAGAATTGAACCACTAAATATTTTTTTTATTCTTAGTGCGAGAAAAGAGGAAGAGCAACCATTTAAACCATGTAAGTAAACAGTTGAAAAGTTAAGAAAAATGCTCTTCTACTTTCCTATTATCAAATTTATTCAAAAGTGTTTGGGGCTTAATATTGCCACCTCTTTTTTTTTTAAAGGGATTTTAATGTAAGTTTCAATAACATGATTTTGATATAAAGTTCAACTTTAAATTTGTAATTTCTGGGGCTGAGCCCTGGTGGCGTAGTGGTTGTGTGCAGGACTGCAGCCCACTGGGATGGAGGTTCAATTCCCGCTCACAGGAGCAAAGGCTGGGCCTCCTACTCCCACCACCAGGGCAGTGATGCCTGAAAAAAAAAAATTGTAATTTCTGTTACCCAGCAGAACACTAGCATAACTCAGTCAGTTTTCCATGCCACACGGACTAACTTAGACATGAGCTCAGCTTCTTCATTCCACCTTGACCATCGTTTCCTCCTCCATTCCCGTCTCTTGTTCACATTTTCTTGTTTATTTGCTTGAAACTAGCTTGTGTGTCACAAAAGATTGTATCACTTTTTTTCCTATTAAACCATTCATCAGTGTTTGCGTTATTAGGACTGAGCAAATCTTGTTCACTGCTGAGTCAAATAGTGCTCTTGATTCCTCCTTAGGCAACTCTTCATGTGTTTCACCCCAAGTCCTGCCAATTCTTCTATCTCAAGTATTTCTGAGCACATAGCTTTCCCCCAGGATAAACTTTCTTTTCCTCATAAGCATGCTCTCTCCCCCAGCCAAGTGCAGTAGCTTCCTCCACTTCTCCCTGCTTTTGCATACAAATCTTTATTTTTGGGTGCTTAGTATTAATTTTGTAAATTTATTCTTCACTTGCCTATTTTTTTGATCAGCTTTCCCTGCTGTCAGATGCCCATCAAGTGATTATCATCTACTAAAATACATGTTTCTTTTTTTCCCCCTTGAAGATGACTTTCTCCAGCCTTCTTCCGTTTGACTCTAAGCAAGACTGGATTGATTGGTTTGGTTGTTTTCTATAGGCCTGCTCTGTGCCTGTTTTTCTGTGATGTTCCTTTGAAATCATCTGGAATTTCATATAGCCGTCTTGTTAACAAACCAAACTCATTGCCAATGAGTTGTTTCTGACTTAGGGTGACTCTGTAGGGCAGGCTAGAATGGCCTCGTGGGTTTTCGAGACTATGGGAGTAGAAAGATTTATCTTTTTCCTGAGGATAGTTGAGAACTGTTACCTCTCAGTTAGTGGCCCAAGAAGTAGCTACAACCCCACCAAGGTTCCTTTAACAATCTGGCTAGGCACTTTGATTTTTATCAGAGCACATTTTCCATGAAAAGTTTACATGGGGTAGAGTTTTTAGAGATCTAACGTATCTGAAAAAAATCATATTTGATAGACTATAGAATTCTAGGTTGAGTTGGTAATTTTCACTTTTTTATAAATTTTCACTTTTTAAGACATTTCTTTATTGTGTTTTAATTGTCTACTACCCTTCTTCCTTCTCAGCTGTCTCATTTGGCATTTTTAACAATAATATAAAAACCCGATGATTTTATGTCTTCAGGATGTACCCCTGGCCACGGGGTGAGAAAACAGTGACTTCCATGGTGAGGAGCGCTGGGGGGCACAGTGGTTATGCATTGGGCTGCTGACCCCAAGGTTAATAGGTTGAAACCACGAGCAGCACCACGGCAGAAAGATGGGCCTTCTGCTCTTAGAGTAAGTCCCAGTGTGGGACGTTCACAGGGACCGTTGCTATGAGCTGGCGCTCATTTGATGGCAGTGAAATGAGTTGTGGTTTGTTGATGGGTAAGGTCATGTCAGTTTCCCCACAATTCTCAGTGATTTGGAAATTATGTAATGAAAAATTCTTTTTTGCATAATGCCAGTTTTGCTTAAAGATGAAATCTTTGAAATTTAACAATGTTAGTAAGGGTGGACTACTGGATGTATAGTTTTCCTACTCAATCTGTTGCCACTCTATGATAGATTGAAGATAACCAGTTTTAGTCATTTTCCCCATTCCGTCTCTGGACGCATTGAGTACTTCCCTCTCATATCCTGGGGTTCTGAAATTGCATGATTCTGTGGTTTGGTCTGGAGCTTTTCATTTTGTAGAGGCTGTTCAGCACACTATTCCATTGAATTATCAGGGATGTCTTATATTTCTTCTGGTTTTTTCTTCTTCTATTATTGGTTCTTCATATGTTGAATCCTATAAAAGAGTCTTCTGAAATGTTCTTTTGTTTTTCTTCTTTTCCTTTTTATCTCCTACTTTATAGATCTTTCCTCAACTTTTTGCTGTAACCCTTCTGTAGAATATGTGCTTTTCTCTCTAAAGAGTTCATTTCTGGTCTGTGACTTCTGTGTCATAGCATTTGGTTTTTTCACTGATAAAGTTTGGAATCATTCTGAGGGTGTTTAAGAAAAGGTTTTTAATGTTTCATATTTTCTTCTGCTTCTGAATTTTATCACTCCCATCTAATTCTGCTGCCCTACTGGTTTGATCTCTCTCACTGGAATCTTTCCTCAAGTCTTTGTGTACCTGGCTCTCTCTTAAAATCTGTCTTTTGAGGGGTCAATAATTTGTACACATTAATAACATAGACACATGGAAATGTATATGCTTATATAATGCTTGTAGAGCACACAGGAAACTAACTTAATGCATACATTATTTATACAAAAATCTGGTAATTAGAAATGCCATGTGTGAACAGGATTTGTTAGCTAAATGGCTTCAGTGGGATTGTGGGGGCAACAAACCAGCTTTGGGAGCCTTAATGTCAGTGGCTAAGGGCTTCCCTGGGAGTCATTTGAGTGTTTTCAGAGAAGAATCTTCCACTCTTCTGCCTGGGGCAGACATGCATAACTGCTTGTGTTTTAGAGGCAGAGTTGGGAGAGGAGATGGACTTCTACCCATGTGTAAGTTTTTTATTTTACACATTTTTGTCCCAAGTGTAGCATCTGTACTCTCAAATGCTCTCCAGTTTAATATCTCCAGAGAGCAATTACTGTATGGTGGAATTGGTGGGTCTATACCTCTAGCCAGAGGTTTCCATCGGATCTTCTTGCATGTTGTTTTATGGTTCTCCCTGTCTTCTGGAATACCTTGTGCCCACAGTGTTCTGAACCCATGTTGGGTACCCATAGGTTTGTTTTTTCCCATAAGCAGCACTCTTTTAGGCATCAAGGTTGTGTTTCCTCTGCTAGGCCACGTCTCTGACCACCCTCTTCTCCATTTTTTGTCTTTCACACACCAACTGAAGGTCATCTATCTGCTAATCCTGTATCCTAACCTTTAGTCTTAGCAAGTTTTGTTTTCTGTCTTACTTTAATAAGAATATAAGAAGGAGATGAGATAGATTTGTGCTTAGTCCAAACTCAAATATAGGATGTACATTTTAAAGTGTAAATCTGAGCTTAAGGCTTTGATTCAATATGATCCATGATACTAATGCAGACAATTTTTTAAGTTGTGCCTATATACCTCGCAGGTAATTACAGTTTCCCATGAAGGTCTTGAAGATGTCTATTCAAACCAGACATCCTTCCATAGTGCTCTACTAGTATAGTGTTGCAAATAGACTAGTCAATGCATGAAGTGTTAAAAATTTTAAGTTAATTAAAAGTCATTATATATATAATGTATATAATGTCTTGTTTTGGGCTGAGCCCTGGTGGCTGTGGTTGTGTGCAGGACTGAGGTCCACTGGGTTGGAAGTTCAAATCCAGCAGCAGCTCTCCAGGAGCAAGGCTGGGCTTCCTACTCCCACCACCAGAGGGCAATGATGCCCCTTCCCCCCCAAAAAATAATGTCTTGTTTTAGGGAGAGAAGGGGGAGAGAAAAAGTGAACATCAATCTTATTTTTCTAATGGGCTTAAGCAAGAGGCATTTAGCATAATGGGAAAAGCTTGTAGGTGGGGCAAGGTTACAACAAGTATTTGTCCTTTGACAGTAAGGCTTGGGTTGTGATTTACTAATCATATTAAGTCTGATTATTTTTCTAGTCTTGCCATCCAGTCTTAAGTCTTCTAAATACCCTTTTTCTTTCATATAAAAACTGTAAATTTCCATCTGCTCTGTTCCTTATACTTAGTAAATGAAGTAAGATTTATATCATTCTATGAGTAGTATTTTTCTAGTTGATTTTTCAGTATTTACCTTTTATATTCTAATGTTTATCATTGTAGATTATTGAAGTTGTAAATCAGCGATGCTAAGGCTTCAAGCATAGAGGATGGTTGTCCTAAATTCTTGAGTAATTTGAGGGGAAAGTAATCTGATGGCTGCTAGCCGCATCCTGGCCCAGTGGCTTCATTCTGCCAGCTTCGGGTCTGAGAAATGTATGGTTGTTCTTGATAATGAAAAGTTTGTGTAGTTAGTCCACTGCTTATATATTAGTTAGTGGAAGGTTTCTGCATTCATCTTTTCTGGTCACTTTTAAATTTAGGAGTGGTCTGTTCATATGTTTATTTAAAGAAAAAGAAAACAAGCCATTTCTAACCCTTTCCCTTGAATGAGTAGTTCCCGGATCTGTTTTAAGCCAGAATTTAGAGTAGGCTGGAACTGACAGGGTGTATGCTGGTGTCTCTTTGGCTGGGTCTACCCGATGAACCTGAAGTGACTGACTAAAATCACTGAAATCCCCCTTAGTCCCCTAGGGCTTTATGATCAACACCTCATTTTTTTCAATGTGTTAACTTTAATATTTTAAAAGATAAATCAATAATGATTTCATAATAGGAAAAAAGTAGTGCAAGAAAATGAAAAAAAAAAACACCCCCTAAATGTCTACTATAACTAGTCTGTATCTCAGGACATTGCTTTTCATTCCCCTATATGTAGATTTTTGATCAAAATTGATTTTTGTAATACCACAGTAGTCTGTACTGTTTTAACCCCTGTAGTGGGCCTTATAGGACACCCCTTAAATAATTTTAAGACTATATATTAAATAACTAACTAGCTTAAGAAACATTAGAGTTGAGATAGAGTTTCAGATTTTCTGGGCATGAAGGAGAAGTTAGTCTGACAAATCTAATGCTTTTCAACAAGTAAGCTCTGGCACTTTTTGCTAACCAGGAGTATATAGGTGGCTTTGCAGAAAAACATCTTGAAACAAAGGAAGTGACATTTTATATCAAATATCTCTACAGAGGTATTTTTGGTTATTGTACTGACAATTTAAAAATATTCTTTCCTTTAAAAAGCATCAGCTAGCTCTTCTCTCTGCCTTCTCTGTGCTTGGGAATTCTGCAAGGGAAGAGTGTGACAGTGTGTAAACTGGGATTAATAGGAGGAAGGCTCATCTGAATTATTAAAAACATACAAACACATGAGAAATCATTGATATCTTGTTACCTTAATCACTTAAGGTAACTGAATGTGGATATTGATCTTATTTTTAAAGATGAGAATTAATATTTGACTGTTGCTTTATTTTTGAACTCTTAGCCAATCAGTGGATACTTCTAAAGTGTTTTAAAGTTAATATCTAGTGGGCTCTATAAGTTCGTTGAAACTTATATCACTGGAGAAAAATAATAATCACTAATCTGAAGTATGATTTACTTCCAAATTGTAATTGACTTTTTTTTTTTGTGGGCATCACTGCCTCTGGTGGTCGTGGGCGCTACCCAGCCACCACTGGATTTGAACCGCCAAGCCCGCGGGCTGCAGTTCCACACTCAACCACTTACGCCACCCGGGCTCAGCCTGTAATTGACTTTTAAGAACTTGATTGTCACATGCTTATTGAATGCTTATTGTGTCCCAGATGGCACTTATTATGCTTGGCTGCTGGAGGGAGGAGGAGAGAGAAAGAGTCCTCGTCCTTACCTGGAGAATGTCTGTCTCTGAGAGAGGGGATACCCTGTAAGCAAATGCTGCCCTATAGCAAGTGTTAGTTAGTTTAGAGGCATGCTGTGTAAAAAGGATCTGTATTTTGTGGTATAGTTGATTGCTGGCAAAAGTCCTCAGAGGTAGGTGTGGGGGTCAAACTAGCTGGGACAGGAGAAAGAAAAGGTGTGTTAGTCTGGGTAGACTAGAGAAACATAATTCATAGACACACATATGTATATAAGGGAGAAGTGGATATACAAGAAGAATGGAATATTGAGAAAGCATCCCAACCCAGTCTAGTCTAACTCCTTAAGTCCAGTTTTAACCCATATGTCTGATACCAATCCATAAGTCCTCTTCAGATTCACGAGGCACATGCAATGATACCAGGACAATCACAGGCCAGTGGGTGCAGAGTCTTGTGTAGCCAGTGGTGGTAGAAACATCCCAGTGCTGACTTGGTCCTCTCTCTGGCTTCTCGAGCATCTCAGCACTGGCAGGAGGCCCTACATGGTTTTTCCAGCTTCAGAGGTCAGATTCCATCAGGGTAAGCCCATATGACTTCTCTTCCGAGATGCCTCGCAGGGAGTCAACCTTGTGTCATGTGAGTAGAGTGTCTCCAAGGGACTAAGTCGTAAGTCTCTTACCTCCAAGGGGGAAAGATGGCCGGGTTTCCCAGAATTCTCAGGAGAAAGCCATGCCCACACAGAGGTTTCATTGACTATCTCCAGATTGACAGGCTAGACTCCGCCCCTACACTTCAAATCCTGAAATTGACACAAGATTACATGACTGCCACAAAGGGCATTGCAGGCAGAGAGCGTACAGCATGAGCAGAAACTGTCTTGATGTGTCAAATAGCTTGTAGAATAAAATTAATTAAAAATTCAACTGAATGGAAAGTATTCTCTGAGGCTTTCACTTGAGTAATATTCTGGCACTTGTGTGTAAACATGAAGCAAAAGTTAGATTCCCAGGGTTGCCTTGTTAGCTTGTTTTTGGAAATTAGTAAATCTAGAACATTATTCTCTTTGTCCTCCAGATCAGAAAACTGAGGCCCAGGGAGCCTCTGACATGTCAGGGTAGCCTCGCACAAAGAATCTCTGACTTACAGACATGATGAACTATTCGTTCATCACACCATCTCCTGAATGGTTATTAGTTTCTGGTTTTCGCTCATTACAATCAAGTTCTCTCCTGTCAGTGTTACTGAAGGCATTACATTTTATTGCAGTAAATGAGGGAAGGGAGAGAAGACAGTCTCATCTGCTTTTCATCACTTAAAAATAAAAAAAATTTTAAAAAACCACTGGAATTTCCTTGTAAATTTTTTACATTTTCATTTTCCATGCTTTGTTTGCTCTTGAAATTATCAAAGTGAATTACACATTGACTGAAGACCTTACGACATATGTGAGCATAGGTTCTTTTTTAATGCTTTGAAGGAGAATTTTGTCCTCCAAATAATGATAGACTTTGTAATAGATGCTTGTCAGATGTGACCATTATGGGCACCATAGGAAGGAAAGCATTTTTATACCACATTCCTCCCCTGCTTTCTGTGGAAGTTACACTGTTCACTGGATTCCCCATAGAGCCGGCTGCACCTGCTATCACACCCAGGCAGTTCATGAAGTGCAAGAAATTATGTAATGCTGTATCTTTGACATTTTAACTAAGGAAGGAAAAACACAGTGTTCTAGGTTTAACTTACTGTGACATTTTCTTCTATTTCCCTCCCCCTTCAGGTATCTCCAGGGCAGCTTACTAAAAAGTATAGCTCATGCTCAACAATATTTCTAGATGACAGCACAGTCAGCCAACCTAATCTTAGAACCACAATAAAATGGTGAGTATGACTAGGTTGTCAAGGCTGAGTGACAGACACCCCCTCCCGTGCTTTTTAAAGTGGCCGAGCTAGTCTTTATTCTTTTAGACATTTGATTTCCCCTATTAGTGATATACTTAAGACATGGGTGTCAAGTATATATTGGTTTTTAGGACCTAAAAATGAATTTCAATCTCCATCCTAATCCTGTAGTGCATGATAGGTGGGGAAGTTAAGTTAACAACTAAGGACGCTCAGGAAAATGATGCAGCTCTTTTTACGGATATATATGTTGTCAAAACCTTTATTGAGCATAATGAGAACAAGGAAGAGTTTTTTACTGGGTATTTCCAGGAGGAAAATTAGTTATTTGTGAGGTGCCATCTAAAACTCTGCTGTACTGCTTTGGAAGCTACTCTTGGAAGAAGGGCCAGATTGTCCCCCGCTGGCCCCAGAGTGTACTGCACTTAAATTTAACTGGGCTTTGTCAGACTTTACCCATGATGCTTTTTTCCCCCTGCTCTACAATGCTACTGTATAAAAATTCAGTTTTTGTTTCTAACCAGCCTTACAAAAACACTAATTAGGTTTAATTTCCTTATGATGAAATTTGTTCAGCAGAGAACAGGGAAAGAAATGGAACCTAGCTATATGATCAGGTTCATATTAACCAAATGTGAACTGTCTTAGGATGATGGAAACTATTGTTAATTTCCGGGGAGACTATTCAAGAGCGTTTTCAGAACATCCCAAGACTCATTTCTCAAGCTTATATAAAAAACGGGACAGGGCTGAGCTCCGGTGGTGTAGTGGTTGAGTGCAGGACTGCGGCCCACATGGTTGGCGGTTCATATCCAGCAGCAGCTCTCCAGGAGCAAGTCTGGGCCTCCTACTCCCACCAGGAGGCAGTGATGCCCACAAAAACAAAAAACAAACAAAAAACAGGGTACAAAACCTCCTGACTCCATCTGTGTTGTTCAGGAAACATTATCACCATTCACTGGCATGGGAACACTCATTTTCAGAAGACAGATTGGGAAATACTATTCTAGAGTATTAATAGCCTCAGTTTGATTTTTTTCATTTAAAATATAATTAGGTTATAAACTTGCTTTTTTAAAACTGATACATTAAAAACTAAGTTTATATATTAATAAAAATAGCAAGTTCACAGCCTTTATGATGTTTTTTTCTTATTGATAATAGTAGTTGAGATCAAATTGTGTTTCTTTAAAAACTGAGTCCTGAACTGTAAGCTGTAATCCCTGAATGTGCTTATTTAGCCAGAGGTTCTAAATCCACGAATAAAGCAAACTCAAATCTGCAAGTTCTGAATTTAAAATACTGTGATTATCTCACTATAGTCTTTCTTCTATTTGTTTAAGAGTAACTTTTTCTTAGCAGTAGGTTCTATACTTATTTATAATTCAAATAGCCTTATTTTCAGAAGTCTGTCTTTGGAAGTATAGTGTTTTCTGTCATGTTTTAAAATGATCGTTGAGAACATTCGTGAGTATACTATAGAGTATAATCAGTAATACATTGTTTTAAGTGAAGTTGGTGAACCATAGTAGAACTTCTTGGGCGAGTTTTCTTTGCAAACAAGCTCAAGCCTCCCCCAGCCCTCACCCCCATACTCACATACATCCTCGCAGACCCTTTGGTAGACCAGGAAAGACGTGATGCATCGTCATAGGCAGAAGCATCCCTCGTGATCCTGCTCCTAATCCTAACTCAGTAGTTCCTAACTAAACTTTGTCCACATGCTGGAATTACCTGAGGAGATACTGAAAAGAAATCATGATGTTCTAGCTGTACCCAGTGCCAAGAAATCAAATAAAGGGTGGGAGTGGGGTCTATTTTTGAAGCTCTGCTGCGGATTCCAGTGGTAGAGAGCAGTTTCTGACCATTGATGGAACCTCGGCGAGTCTGTTTTAAGCCTAAGTCTATTTATTTGTAAAATAGACTGTTGGGTTAAGTGGCATCTAAAGTTCTGTGGTCCTTTTCAAAATACAACTTCAAATTCTGTGATTTTACCATTATTTTGGAGATGAAACTGACGCACTATAGAAGTATCCATCTTTGATCCTACTGATGTTACTTGTTCATTGCAAAGGTCTCTGAAACACCATAAGCATGTTTACAAAGAAGGGTCAGCTGCTTCTCAAAGTGCTAGTATTTTACAGATTGAGTTTTAAAATTCAGATTTGCCTTCCCTCCGTTATTTTCAGCTTCATTTTAGACACTGGTGATAAGTGGAAGCATAAAATTTATCCAGGAGAAATCCATTTGCTCTTTAGTACACAACCGCAGTAGCGCAGGGTGGCTAAAGAGTTGTGTTTGTTCATTACTGTTTGACACTGATTTCAGAATACTCACCAGCAGTATTATCCTGTGTAGTAGTAGTGTACAATGCAGTGGTTTGATAAGATTAGCTAGATCTATCATTGATTTTTTATGGCGATAAGTCTTCCTTGCATTTATTTACTAATAAACGTTCTACTAGTAATTATGCAAAGATGATTTTAAATGGTATTATTTTACATAAAGTACTGATACTTTGGGGGAAATAACGGGAAACAGTGAAGCATGTGACTAGAGAACCAAATCAATTGAAATGCCATGTCTGTCAACTTTTAAAAAGGAGAAAGAAATTAAAACTGCATGACTTAAACGTGTGTCAAATAGATATGACTTGGGCAGGATGAAAAGTTCTCAGGGTAAAAGGGCCAACGAAGGGGATAATAAGTAATGGTTTGTCAACAGTGTTCAGCAGAAACCTGGCTTCTCATGGCATGTTGACTAAAAAGGAGCCGTGGTGATGCTGTTGGCTTGGCTGGTTCAAACCCAGAAGCAACCTGGCTGTGGATGAAAGACCAGACTGTACTCTCCCCGCCCCTCCCCCTGGGTCGAAATCAGTGGCAGTGACTTGGTGTTTTTTTTGTTTTGTTTTGTTCTTCCTTATTGGCCCAAAGCCAAAGAATTAACAACAGAAAACTACCTACCAGGGAATCTTCAGAAGTAGATTTTAAGGTCACAGAAACCTTCCCCACCCTTTGAATCGTCATGTCTTCAAGCCTAAAAAGTGATAAAACTGGTTGTTACAATTTTTTTTTCCCTCCACAGTGTGACCTTAGCAATATATTACCACATAAAGAACAGGTGAGCTTTTTTAAAACCTTCTTGTTTTCCTTGCTGTTTACTTGGCATAATTTCATTTTAACACTGATATTTGTCAGTATTATTTGAGTAAGTTGCACAATACTTGTATTAACAGTATTAGAGTAGATACTATATATTTTTAATCTCTATATTCTTTTCTCAAATTATTGAGGATCCCAAAGGACATTTATTTATGTTGGTTAGATAAATATTTCCTGTTGGAGAAATTAAAATTGAGAAATTTAAAAAATCTGTTGCATGTTAGCATAGGGTTTTTCACCCTTGGCACCGTTGTTACCAGGTGTGCACGGGATCCTTTCTGTCGTGGGAGGCGGGTTCTTTAGGTGGGCACTGTAGGGTGTTGCGCAGCACCCTTGCCCTCTCTTGTGGGAGCCCTGTGGGTGCCGTGGTTCCCCACTGAGGATGGTTTGGTACTTAGGACCCGCAGCCTTTCTGCAGAAGAAGAGACCTGCTGATCGGCTCCTATGACACTGACAGCCTTGCAAGCCCTGGTGGGCACTTATGTTTGGTCATGCAGGGTCAACATCAGTTGGAATTGACTTGATGGCACCTTTGGCTGACAACACCAGGCCTCCACTGACTAGATGCCCCTATCACTCCCTCACCCCTGATGTGACGGTCAGAAGTCACCGAGCATAGTGTCCTATCTCCCCCACACTATACTTTTCATTTCAGCTCAGTCCTTCCCTGCAGCACGCACAGGCAGTACTCATAATTAAGAAGTTGATTAGGAAGTTGACAGGTTACAATGCAGGTGAGAAGAGTGCAGGGTCTAGTTGTTTTATCAGGACATGCTACATAGCTGTTTTAAGACTGAATAAAGGCTCAAAGGTCATGCCACTGCTGTCATCCTCGGCCGGAATCTACTCAGCTTCAGCTCCGTAACTGGGCAAGCCCAGCTCCCCTAATTAAGTGGCTCGAGGCAGCACTCCACTCCACAAGCCAGCCTCCTGTCCCAAGGCACTCTTTATTTGCTCTGTCTTATGCTCTAGTTCTCGGTTCCATGACTCCACTGGGTCAAAGGTGTCTTCCTAGATCAAGGAGATCCACTGAACAGGGGTCTCAGGGGCCAGAAGGCACAACTCCACTTCTGATGCTTGCTGGTAGTCGGATCCTCCCTCCTGCTTCTGAGCAGGCTCATTTTGTACCTAGCTGAGGGTACAGAGCCAAGGGCAGTCACACCAAAGCCTGCTAACAGGCACTGTTAGCATCTTCCTGTCAGTATCTTCCCCCAGCTCCCCTCCAGACCCATGAGGAAAAAGCCATTTGGGTAGGAGTTACGGAGACCGTGACTAGAAGAACCACATCCAATAATCCACTACCCTGTATGCAGAATTCAATTGTTCCCTGGAGGGCAGGGGCAAAAGGCAGGTTGAGAAGAACTTTATGTGAATACTTTTTTTTTTTAAGGAAAATTGACTATTTTCCATAATAAAATCATTGAGTTTGGAAATCTTGTCCCTATCTGAGAGAAGACAGATGGGCAGTGGCTGTCCTGCCCTCAAGTTTTTTGGTCTTTTTTGGGCATCACTGCCTTCTGGTGGTCGTGGGAGCTACCCAGCGCTGGTCCTGAGAGCGGCCGCTGCATTTGAACCACCAAGCCCGCGGGCCACAGTCCCGCACTCAACCACTTATGCCACCGGGCTCAGCTCCTGCCCTAAAGTTTGTTGTGCAGTTTGTTGTTTGAAAGAGACTGCGCCAGCCCAACCTTCTGTATATGTATGATCGGAAAGGATCTATTTTAAAAGTCTGATATTTGTGGATATTCTCTGACACCACACATGGCAGTTTCTTATTTTAGAGTGAAGTGTTAAACTACATCAACAAACTTTTAATATTCTGTTAAATCCTATAGATTTGTCTAGCATGTTGAATTAATCTTTTACCTGTAGATATTTTCAAATATACAGTCATTGGTCATTTGGAAACTATGAGTTCAGATTTCATTTTAGTGTCAGACCCACTTCTGTTAGTATCATCACTCACTCGATTAGAAAAGTCCTATAAGTACTGTGGGATCAAACTCACAGCAGAAGGTAAAAGCTTTCCAAACTCCTGTTTTGTTGTTGTTGTTGTTTGAAAGCTCTATTGTTTTCTTTGAAGTGACAGTTTGTCAGTCGGACTTTCCAACAGAAATGGCATTTTTGTGAACAAGTCTGCTGGCTGAGCCCAGAGCTGTCCCTCAAGTGCTTGTGTTTCAGGTGCAGGAGTGTGTGTGTGGAGTGGGTTGGAGAGGTGAGGAGTTCTCCCAGAAAGCCACTCCCAGTGTTAGCAATACCACGCTGGAGTAGAAAGAACACTATTTCTTAAGTATCCCATCAAGGGAGCAAAACTCACTATTACTTTTATGATGATAATGGCGTTGTGATTATGCATTGACTGCCAATCCACACGGTCAATATTTCTAAATCACCAGCCGCCCCTCGGGAGAAAGACCGAGCTTTCTTCCCTTTAACAGTTGTGGCCTGGAAGACTCACAGAGGCATTTCTCCCCTGCCCCAGAAGGTCACTGTGAGTTGGCTTTATGAACTGGTGCGTGGGCAGTGAGGGGCAGGCCGGCTGAGTGCCCTTGGGCTCCAGGCCTCCGCTGTGTTCTGGAGTGAACAGTCTGGCCGGCCTTCCACAGTCCATGCAAAGGTCAAGTGGTGGAAGGAGCACATAATGAAAATCGTTTTGACTCAGGGACACCTGTGTAAAGGGTGAGGGCATCCCTGAGGGTCCACTCTTTGAAACAGACAACTCTTTGAAAACTGTTAATTTGAATGAGCACCGGTTTTTAGTATGGTGTGTGTTATAAGCTCAAAGGCTCCTGTCCTAAAAGTTTAAGAATTGGAGGTATGTTTTTTTAATTTTATTTTTCTTTTTATTAATAATTTTATTTGGGGCTCTTACAAATCCTATAACAATCCATCATTCAATTGTATTAAGCCCATATGTCAGAATTGGAATATCTCTTTTTGTTTGTTTGTTTTTGTTATTGTTCGAAGTGAACTTGTTTGTCACAAGACTCCCAAGTCCATTTCAGTTTCACTTTCCTCCTTTTTTGCATTAAGCCACTGAGACCACTGTTTAAGTTTGAGGGCTAAGGAAACTGGAGAGAAGAATTGGAGTCTTTTAAGGTGCAGTGAGCTACAGGTGTTGGGCTGCCAGCCTCATGGTCAGCAATGTAAAACCCCTAGCAGCTCCTCGGGAGAAAGATGAGGCATTCTGCTCCCGACAGGATTATAGCCCTTGAGGGGGGAGAGGGGATGAAGAGTCAGGATGAAGGGAAGGAGAAGCTGATACCAGGACTCAAGTAGAAAGAAAATTTTTTGAGAATGATGATGGCAACATAGGTACAAATGTGCTTGACACAATAGATGGATGGATGGATGGATGGATGGATGGATGGATGGATGGATGGATGGGTTGTGATAAGAGCTATGTGAGCCTCCAATAAGATGATTAAAAATATGTTCTATAGCCTTGGAAACACAGGTACAGTTCTCTGTCCCTTGGTGTCGTTATAAGTTGGAATCAACTTAATGTGGGGTGTGTATAAAAGAAATACAGAGAGCTAAAGAAAGTAGCCTGGGAGATGGGACCCCTGTCCAGATTACTGCCTCGGACTACAGCACAGCATGTTCTAGAGGGAGGCCAGTGGGGAGAGGGCTTGAGGTGACAGGTCCTGCTTGTTGGGGGGTGTTGGGGGATTACTGTCTGAAGGCAGCTCTGTCTAGCCTCTCGGACTTTGACAGTACTTGTGTGGAGTGGAAAAAAGCCCATAAACTCCAAACGTGCTGGGGAAGAATTTTTACACCTGCTTGATTGAAGTTTAGACTTCTCCCTCCAACAGATGTGTCACAGATTTTTAATGATTCCCAAATTCAATCATTTTTAATGTGCATTCTTCTTTTATAGAGATGCAAATAGATCCTTGGATATTTTTGATGAGAGATCGCATCCGCTTACAGTAAGTATCAACTTTATTGAGTTTTTACTCATATAGTTGTTTTTGTATCATGCTGATATGCTTTGAGAGTACTAGAAGGGAACAGTCTTCCAGCTTGAAAGCAAAACCACGTTCCTGTAAGACTTTGTCTACCTTGCCATGTGGAATGTTGTCTATGAGCAAGAGCACGTGGTGGAGACTATCGCTCGCTTTAACGGGAAGCCCAGCAGAACCCCCAGGTTCAGGCCGCAGATGGCTATTTTTAGAAAATACTTTTTCATCGTACAAATACAAAAGGGCTTCAAAAAATTTAGGCAGAAATGGAAAAGACAGTATCATTTTCCATTAATTTTTTGAAGCCTCCTTATACAGAGTACTTGAAAATCATCCTCACAACTTTGTAAAATCCCTGTGAAGGAAATTAGGAACCTCCCAATTCAAATCCGTGAAAAGTACCTAAAGTACAGGCTCTTCCTCTGTTGCATTAGACCCATTTCGAGTGCATGGCAGCCCCTTGTGGGTCCTGTGCTGGACAGCACCGTGAGGGCACTGGGACGAAACCCTCATTGCAGGTCCATTGCAGAGCAGTATAAGCCTTAAAGTACTCTACATTTGGATAGAATTCTGTTGGGGGATGGGGGGAGTGGCAAGGAGCAATATTAGTTTCTAGGTTTTGTATCTGTTTTTCCTTAAATGGGGGTTGTTAGATATTGAACCACTATTTTAAGATTCCACTCATTTAAAGGACGAAAAAGGCTTTTTCTCTAACAAAATTATGTTAAGGGGTATGTGGGCACACATTTGAACACTGCTGTCTTAAATTTATTGTAGAAGTTTTCCTCCGTGGACACTAACAACACATCTTCTTGTTTCAGCGAGAAAAGGTTCCGGAGGAGTATTTTAAGCATGACCCTGAGCACAAATTTATTTACAGATTTGTTCGCACTCTTTTCAGTGCCGCACAGCTCACAGCTGAATGTGCAATAGTGACTCTGGTAAGACATCGCTTCTTTCCTACACGTGCCTCTCGACGTGTCTGGCGTGTTCCCTGTGGAACAGTTCTGCTGTGGAAGAGAGCATTATGAAGAGAGATCCACCCACAGGAGCCATGGGAAATTAGAGCACAGACATCCACGCTCGCGGAGTCCTGACGGGTTAAACCTTGTCTCATTGCTTTTCCCCATCACAAAGCCAGTGCTCTGAAAGGTAGCGGGGGGGATGTCTGCTCACCCTCCCCCACCCCCCAGCCCAGGTGTGCACATGCAGTGTGCACGGGAATACACGAGTGTGCTTTGGGAGCAATAAGACCACCTGGTCAGCAGCCAGAGATGACTAGCTTGGTGTAAGTCCAAAGTGAACCCCATGTGATAGGCTCCAGGCAATTCTGGTGTGGGGGCTGACTGAGAATGATGGCTGCAGGCTCTCTGTTCCTTGAATGATGGGTGCTAACCATCCCTGCTGACCTGTGTCTGCTCTGGAAGTTGTCCAGGCTAAGGTGCCAGTGATGCCTGGCAAGACTTTGTGATGATGAGCTACCAGAATCATCCATAAAAGTGCAGGGTATGGTTTTAGCATTTTGAGTGATAAGTCCTATTAAGATGAGAGATGCTGGGGTTTCACTCCCAGAGCAGTAAACCTGGGGAGCAAAGTTCACGGCCTAGTGGCGGGGAAGTATTCTTAGGTCGGTACCTAACTCTCTCTGCATCCAGTTAAAACTTGAACTGGTGGGGGTGGGGGGCTGTTCATGAGTCTCCATCAGACACAGGGAATGCTGAGTGTGTGCTAAGAGAACAAGAATGGCACTTAATACCTGAAAGAAGAATGGGGAAGGCTTGCTGAGGCCTAGTGTACCTGGGAGTCAGTGGAGGACAGTGTTGGGTCCTCACTTGGAGCATGTGTCTGCACTCACAGTTGCTCACTGGGTGCCAAATACGTGCCACAACAGTCAGGCCTGCAGATAGAGGAGGGAGCAGATTCTTGCCTGCCGAGGACATGTTTATGTCCCAGGGAGGAAAATGTCAATGTTTCTTTTTAATGAGTATTTATTTAAAGATGAATATTTCAGGCAATTGTAACACCAGGATGCTAATGCAAGGTAAAAGTGAGAGCGAACAGAAAGACTGTTTCTAAAGAGTTAACATTGGAATATAACCTGAATGAAGCCCAGGCAAAACAAGCCAAAGGAAGCAAACGCCTGGCTTCCTAGAAGGCAGGGAAAGGGCAAAGCCCCAGCAGTGAGGGCCTGCTGATTAGCGTGTTCAAGACCCGGCAAGAAAGCCCGGCTTCTGGTGAGAGTGTGGGAGGACTGGCTTTGGAGAAGGACATTGTCCATCTTTGGGCTTATAGCTGGTAAGCTGGAAAGAAGTGAAATTCTTATCCCAACCTGACAGCGAAGACGTGGGCATGGGAACCCAAGGGTCCTACTTTAGAAGGTGGTTTCTGGCTGCTGTGCTGAGAATGGACTGCTGCTGGAGGCAGAGAGGAGATAGCTGTGGTGGTACTGTGGGGGTGGGAGCCGGTGACGTTGAATCAGTAGTGGTCATATCGTCATTGAAGGTAAGTGAACGGGCATTGCTAACAGATTGGGAAAGAGTCGGTTCGTGTAAGTTTGGGGCTCCAGCAGTTAGCTTGTGGCTTATCAGGGGAGAATGGGGTGGACGTGGGAAGCAGTTCTTTGTCTGTGTGGAGGCACCAAGAAACTTGGAGGAGTCTCAGTAGTGATGGTGCATTTGGTGGGGGGACTAACGGGCATGAAGGTGAGCACAGCAAGGAGAAACTGGTTGGGGGCATGGTGTTGTGAATAAAATGAACATTGTGTGGGGTGCAACTTGACACCACAGAAAATCTGACGGACTCGTAAACAATTCTGTACAGGCGAGCATGGGTGGGATCAACTAGCCTTTAAAGAAGATTGCTTCTCTGACAGGACTGCACCTGGCATCGATAAGTTAGCACAGTACAGCTTGCCATGGAAGGGGAGGGGCAGGAAGCTGAAGGGGGTTCCCGCCTGAAGTGCTTCTGAGGATGCTTGAAAGAGCACTGAGTCTATGGTGTGTAATGTCCAAATAACTGTGTCCATCTGACAGCCTTTAAGCAGTAAGCATACTTTACCATCTAACCTGGCCTCTTCTGTCTGTATATGAAGAGGTTAAATGGCAGACAGCCACCATCGTTTACGTCTGTAATCTTTTTTTTTTTTTTTGCATCACTGCCCTCTGGTGGTCGTGGGAGCTACCCAGCCTTGCTCCTGAAGAGCAGTTGCTGGATTTGAACCGCCAAGCCCATGGACCACAGTCCCGCACTCAACCACTTACACCACCGGGGCTCAGCCCTACCTCTGTAATCTTAACTGTGACCTTCTCCCCCCTCACTCCCCCACTCTGTATGAATGGAAGTTAGATATACAAAGTTCCAGGAGCAGCTTGGTGGGATTGTCATGGTGTTCTAATCACCACATTGATGTCAACAAGGAAACACATTATCTTGAAGTAATAATGGAGGTGTATAAAGTAGGGGCCTCTAGACCATTCTGTGTGCTGGGCTGGCTTGTGGGAATGGCCTGCAGTGCACACGTATGAAGCTCCTATCTGCTGTGCCACACAGCGACCACTGGGAGGCGCTCCTGGCTGCTAGTTTGTATCCTCAAGGTAGTGCTGCAGAAGGGTGGGTCACAGTCGCCGTGACAGTGTGCCTGTAGGAGCAGAGGAGGAAACTGGAGCTTGACTCTCAGTGGCCTCTTGTTCTGGCTGGGTAAGCAATGTCTCTGTGGAATGTGTGAATCCAAGGCATTCTCTAATCCCAAACCAGGTACTATTATAATAGTTCTTCACACTCCACTTAAACTGGACTGAAATCAAAGACCAGCGCTCTACCTTTGCAGGTTTACTTAGAAAGGCTTTTAACTTATGCTGAGATCGACATTTGTCCCACTAACTGGAAAAGAATTGTTTTGGGAGCCGTTCTTCTTGCCTCCAAGGTTTGGGACGATCAGGCTGTGTGGAATGTGGACTACTGCCAGATCCTCAAGGACATGACCGTCGAGGACATGTGAGTGCGTAAGGTCTGGGGGAACTTTCTAACATTGTCCGGCACCTCGTTTGTTCCCGTATTGTTTGTGTCTCCATCAGTATTGTTAAAGATAACATTGTGCAGAGGAACAGAGAGGCATAAAACAATGACATTCTTCTTTCCCTCCAGCTGGGGTAACACTCCTGATTTCCTACCATGAATTGGTAGTTCTTCATGTGTTATTGTTGCAGTAGTCTGTTTGTGACAAACATATCAGAAATTGAACTCCCAGAGCAATTAGGGTAGTTCTAATGCTGTGCAGCAGTCTCAGTCCCTGTCCTTGGAAGTAAGTGTCTGACCACTGTTAAGGAATTGGTTGGCCCCTGGACTGCTGAGAGCTTACTCTTCCCACCCAAGTCTCACATGGAGGATTTGCTTTTGCCAATCCCACGCCTTCCCTTTCCCCGCTTTTTCTTGAGGGCAGATCTTCTGTGGTAGAAACCATGGTATATGCAGAGGTTCCATGGGGCCACACAGGAAAGCGTCAGATCCCTCCTGCCTCTGAGCTCTCCCCTTGGCAGAGTGTCGTGTGTGTTGGAAATCGCTCTGATGGCTTGGAAACTCTTTCCTTGGGAGGGGGGGTGGGGGCGGCGCTGAGAAGCACCATTGGCCCTCACTGGGCCTGACCCCATTAGAGAGTCTGCTGCGACACTGGGGGGATTGGTTGAAGAGGAGGTGGTCTTGAACTGACTGAAAATGCATCCGCTCTGGATTAGTAAAGTGCCGCATGCTGACCAGAGTCCAAACCACCCAGCTTAGAGGAGGACTACTGGCTACCTGATGGTTCCAGGGTGCCTGAAGGGGGTTGGTAGGTTGAACCAGAGAGAGCGAAAATGCCTTTGTGGGTAGCATTGAAGAAAATTTGAAAGGACACCTTTGATTATATTGAGCAGCATAAGGTCAAGCTCATGACAGGCTGTTATTAAAGCTGTTATTTGGAATAGCATACTATTCACCAGGGAACTGGGAATGCTTCTCACTCAGCACAGAGCAGTAGGTAGCTGGTGGGGGTGGGGGGTGGGACACAGGACGTGGAACACACCCTGATAAGGTGTCCACAGAGTGGTCCAGGGTCCTACTGCTGGCAGCCATCATAGAGAAGGGTTTGGTGGCAAAGGTGAGCTCCTTAATGGATTTGCAACAAATGGAAGGACTAGGAAACTGCAGAAGCTCAAGTGGCTGATACTGATATTGTCATCAGTCTTCAAACTCTGGTCCCTTGAAAGAAGGAATGCCAGCTCTGCTTCAATGGGACCTAGTATTTTTCAAAACCTACACCTCCCCTGGCTAGACTCTTAGCTCGAGGCTACAGCATCAGAGCATGCAGGGCACGGTGCAGGTGTTCCCAGATAGGGACTCCAGTCCGTACGAGTGACAAGACGAGAGTAGTCTGAGACAGGGTGCTTTGTGTATAGACATCCATCAGGAGCTGTGCTTAAAACCCCTCACTCTAGGTGTGAGCTTTGAGAATGAGAAAGCTTGATAGCAGAGTGCTCCCTCTCCATTTGTTTTGTGGCTTCCTGCTGATTCCTATTTGTAATGATCTTATTCTAAGTCTAAAGTGAACATCAAGGTATGATTTTTATTAAAAGTTTATACATGCTGTGGTTGAATGTATCTCTCTTCAAGGAGTTATAAAATTAAGCAGAGCCCCAACTCAGAAAATAAGCTGTGCTGGGGAGTGGGCCGTGTTCCGGCCAGCGCTCACCATGTGGAAGCACCCAGGCAGGAGGCCGCAGCCCAGCCAGAAGCCTCTGAGTGGGCCTGGTGAGCCCTGGAGGTGCTCTTTCTACACAGCTGGAGCAGATTCAGTGGAGACACTAGAAAAGGGCGAGTGGAGTGCGTTTATTCCTGGAGTGAATTAGGTGCTAATTAGCTGGTTGTCAAAACCTCATCTGATTTACATTTCTATAGGCATATGGCTGATGTGAACAGGAAATTAATCTCGGAAGTAAGCTAGTTGAATGTTAAGTTCAGCAAATGCAAGGCCACCACCATGCTCATCTCCTGACTGCCCTGTTCTGCACCTGCCAACCCTTTCAAAGCGGATGGGAGTTTAAAACTTCAAGACCAAGAAACTTAAATAAGTTGCCAAATAAGCCTCCCCTGTTGGCTTAGGTATTTCATTTTTAATTAGGACGTCTCTAACGTGATTTCTGTGAAAAGGGGTCAGATTCGCTCCAATATCTTACTCTCAATCTAAACATTTGCCAAGTTTATGTACCAAAAGCCTGCTCCCAACAGTATCCTGTCCCATTTTATTCATGTAGGCCTGCACACATGTGGGTGTGTGCACGTGTGTCCATTTGGGGTTGTGGGGGGAGGCAGGGGGGCGTGGGTACGCAGCTTCCCTGGGCTTCATCAGGTGAGGGTGACTCTCACTGGGAGAGAGACTATACTGTAAAATGGGTTTAGTCGAGCTGATTCTGCTCTCTCTCAGGGACAGTGTCTCTCCCTGGGAACATTGAGGTGAACAGGAACTTGAATTCTGCCCTCTGATAGCCCTTGGACTGTGGAAGGGGGAGGGGATTCCCTTCCTGGTGAGTGCCGCTGAATGGCTTATTTATTTATCTATTTATTTATTGGAGATGAATCCTTGTTGCCTCAAGAGTTTTTTCCCTGGGAGATAATGGCACGGGCTCTCATGGATCCATTTGTTGCCGTGGTGATATGCCCACTCCTTTTGTTGGTGTGTCTCGACTTCAATAAGCCCCTTCCTGTTATCAGCCCGGGAAAAATGTCTGCAAGTTCTTCAGCGCTAATCAGCAGCACCCACCACTCCTTTCATCTGCTCACTGTAGTGGGGCTGGCTCGCCTGCCACACTAATGGAACTCTGAAGAATGGGCCCGAGGCAGCAGCTCGTACGTAAGAGGCCTCACCTTTCCCCCTCACCCCAGCCTCCCTGTACTGGGATTGCAGACGGGCCTTTTCTGAACATTAGTGTCTTCGTCTAGCAAAGTCGCCTGATACCTTTCAAACAGAATTCAGAGCCAAACTATTAGCTCCGAATGATTTTTTTGAAGGGAGTCCAATTGACTAAACTTGTTTGTTGGTTTTGTTGTCTCCTTCCTCCTCCAGGAATGAGATGGAAAGGCACTTCTTGGAGCTACTTCAGTTTAATATTAATGTACCTGCTAGTGTTTATGCCAAATACTACTTTGACCTTCGCTCCTTAGCCGATGACAACAACCTGAATTTTCTCTTTGCTCCTCTCAGCAAAGAAAGAGCACAGAACCTCGAGGTAAGCCTGTGACATCACACCAACACTGAGGCTGAGTCATATTAGCAGTGATTCGGCAAAGGGAGAGCTTTTAAATGAACATCTAACAGCTGAGTAGCCCTTTAGCCTCTTTTTCTGAATCTTTTTTTTGGGGGGGGGCAGGGGGCATCACTGCCCTCAGGTGGTGGGAGTAGGAGGCCCAGCCTTTGCTCCGTGGATCCCGGGCTGGAATCGAACCTCCATCCCAGTGGGCCGCAGTCCCGCGCACAACCACTACACCACCGGGGCTCAGCCTATTTTCTGAATCTTTTAAGGTCCACTTTTTATTTTTTAAGTATAACTGCTGTCTTATGGTCATAATTCCAAATATTTATAACGAAATTCAGTTTGTTTTTTAATTGTTTCCCTCGTGAGCCTCTACATAACTGTACATGAATGATATCAGGATTGTGTCCCTGGCTATCCTTGCATCCAGATTTACTTAGTGCATTGGATTTGCTAACTTGGCTTGCAGATTTGTGTCCATGTTCACTCGACAGAACACAGTTCAGTCCTGTGAGCCTGGTTAAGCCGGGAGGATGCATGATGTGGATGTTTTGAGCACTGGGTGTAGAAAATCTGTAGCGTTTTAATGGAAATATGATTTCTAATGAGACAAAGTAGTATTTATGGCTTCTGGTTGTAGGTGAATATACAGCAAAATATACAGGTGAAACATGCATATACATAATGGCTTCAAAAGTTTAATAGACTAATGGATTTAAAAGACAGTAGAATATCTCAAAAACATTTTGAAGTTCCCCTGGTACTTAGACTTGCCCTTTTGGTGGTACTGTAGACAAAGTTTTCCCACTATGTAATCATGCACCTTCTGATCCTTGAGACTTAGACTTCTCTGACCCACCAGGAGAGCTTAAAGGTGGCCTGATGACCAGGTGGTTAATATGCTCTGTTGCTGACCAGAAGGTTGGGTGTCTGAATCCACCAGGAGCTCCTTGAGAGCCAGGTGTGCTGTCTTCTTCCGTTCATATCCGACCGCCTTGAGAACACCGCCCCCCCCCCCCCCCCCCCCCCCCCCCCCCCCCCCCCCCCCCCCCCCCCCCCCGGTGCACATGTCAGTTCTGCCTTACAGGGTTGCTATGAATTCACATAACTCACAGCTTCTGCATATACCGGCCTCATTCCTCGGAGTGTATAATAACAAGTGAGGAATGGAAATAAATACTGACTTGGCACAAGTACATGTGCGTTAGGCTCACGGAAACAGGCGCCTGGGTCATAGATGATACTGCTTTTAGCAGCAGCTACGTCGTTAGAAGCCTACTTTTAAAATAATAATGGTCTGGAAATCTAATCACAGGCCTCCGAGGAGCACTCCTCAGTATTTTAGCAAATTGGTAGGAAGTAGCATCTCCGCAACCTGGCAGTGGGGACCTCAGGCACCCAGAGAAGTGGTATCTGAACTAAGGGAGGGAGTCTGGACGCATGGCTCTGTGTGTGCCTGCGTGTGTGCGTGCGTGCATGTGTGTGTGTGTGTGTGTAAGGTTGAAATTACCCTTTTTTAAAAAATAAATTCATGTACCTGTGTTCTATTTGGTGCCTTTCCTAGGCCATTTCCAGATTGTGTGAAGACAAATACAAAGACTTGTGCCGAGCTGCTATTCGAAGGTCTTTCAGTGCCGACAATTTCATTGGCATTCAGCGCTCTAACGCCATCCTCTCTTAATGAACTCCTTTTATGCAAGGACTGGAGACAAATCATCGCTCCTGCTCAAAAACCAGCAAAGATCGTATTTTCATCAAAAGGGAAGACAGCGAATCTGAGAGACTCCAGGACAGCAAGGACTACAGGCCATAGGAAGAACGGGACCTTGCCAGTTCAACACTCTCTCTGTCCTTTTCAGTGTAAACAGTCACAAAATCCGCTCCAAAGTGAAAATTCGCTCCCCACCCACACAGGTATTTGCTTACTGTGTAGGCTGATAGCTGTGGAGAGTGCGGTTTTTTAATTAATAGTTTAAATTTTTAGGCTTTAAAGACACTAATGATACAACTTTTATGTTTATCCTATTTTTATTGTACGCTTTTACTCCACCTCCCCCCAAGGATTGCTGCATATGCCTTTAAAATTCATGCAGTATTACTATGAAAACATGGGACTCAACAACTCAAAAAGCCACATAGAAGCTGACTGTAGCAGTGTTTGGTGTTGAAGGGTTCTTGCCCCTACTGTATCATGTAAGCTGCTAGTCTCTACTGGCAATCCGCTTAAACCAAAAACCTTCAAGGGACCTACCTACCAGTCATTCGGATTCTTTGCAAACACCACCACTTAACATTTCCGCATGTTTGGGATCATACACATGCAACGTATTCATTACTAATTATTTCTTTTGGTTCGGAGCTGCCTTTCTTGTGAACTCTAATGGTGCTTCTTCTATCCTGGTCATCTTACTCATACCTGTTACATTGTTAAAAAGATCGTTCCAGCCAACATGATATGGTAGTCCAGGGATAAAAAGCCGGCCATGGAATATGTACGAGGTGTCCTGAAAGTGCATTTTCAAACTTAGTAAAGTCGGCCCGAGAGCTCCCAGCACAAGTCCCTTGCGCCCACGGGTAACACTCAGCCTTCACACTGGTTTGCCACCGCGCGCCCCTCCAGCCCAGAGGTATTTTTGTAAAGGTGCTATGCTTGTTTTTCTTTTTCCTTTAGTCTCAACAGGAACATGTTTGGGAAAATGGCATAGTGGTGCTTCCCTCAAATGCCTCTTGGAGGGAACAAGCCATCGGCAAACAAATGCAGAGAAGACCTGTGTTGATTGTAACAGTACAGTATAAATGCCATCACACCTGTAAAATGGTGTTTGAAAGCTTCTGTTTCTTTTGTATTTAACATGAATTCTTTGTTTCAGGCCCCTTTGAGAAACGGTAAACAGTAACTGAAACAAAGAAAATTAAAAGCTTCATTTTCATAATACCAAAGTACTAAGTTGAAAAGAAACTTTCAAATGATGTTTGGTGAGTGCCAGCATTTATACTTCCCCAGAGGTGGAGCACAGCTGCACCGGAATGGGGAGGATCTTCAGGCCTCACAGACGTGCTTCCCCCAGCCTGTTTGCAGTGACCAGCTTCTGCAGGGCTGTGCGCTGTTCATCAACTTTGATAGCAAAGTTTCTCCTCCTCAGTTGGGTCAAGAATGATCATGAAGAGCAGCCCAATTGACATGGCGTGTTAGAAAAAAAAAATGTACCCTCAGAGTTGTAGATGCTAAGAAACCGCTTGTTTACTTTAACATGTGAAACTGTGTCCTTCTCCTGTTACCAATCTTAGAACCCGATCTTCAAACCTGAAAGGTCAAGAAATAAGTAATTATAGGGAATCAGGACCAATTTGTCACCTAAATTAAAGAATTCAAAAACAACTACTGTGCTCTATAAAATCTGTTACTCCTCCTTTCTCGAGTGTACGTCCCAGGAATGTTGCTTGTATGCATAGCCAGAATATGTTCTTAATAGTGAAACTTCACATTATACTGAGTGCTGCGGGTTCCACCCCTTTGAAAGGACAGAGGCATACGTGATAATGGTGTATACAATATTACAATCTACCACCTCAACATTGTCTATGGATTTGGAGCTTAGAGACTCAAGTATTGACCGATGTTTTATTTTGAAAAGAATGCTACAACTTTACGTGGTTTTTCTTCTCATGTTTATATCAAGAGAGAAGCTAATAAAACTCTATTTTAATTAACCTGTGGGTAGTGTGTGTGTCATGTCTCCCTGAGTGTACATAGTATTCCATTGTTGCCTAACTCAGGTATTTTAAATCAGCTCTAACAGGTATCAAAGCATTTTCGAGCTCTGACTGTTCACAAGTTGATTGGACCCATTTCTCTGGTTAAGATACCATTTTACTTATTTTTGCACCTTTCTGCCTGATAATTTATCATAATCATCAGCCACTGTACTATATAAAGTGTTGTGAAGCAGCCAGAATAATGATTATGTTTTTTGGTAAGTTCAGCTTTTTAAAATAGATGTACTGTGCTTTTATGGGCCTTACAGTATGGATCAGCATTAAACTCTTGGCACAGTGCATTAGACAGCATGTCTGAATCGTCCTGAGAAGGAAACACTTATCTATCAGAAGATAGAATTGGGCACAATGAACCAACCAAAGCTAAAGCACAGACCCAAGCCACTGGTGACAAATCTCTTGTGACTCACAGGGCCCCTGGAGGAGTGTGTGGAGTGGTCTCTGGAGCTTTCCAAGGCTCTCACTGCTGACAGCAGCAGACAGCCTCATCTTCATTCTGCAGAACGGCCGAGGAGTTCTAACTGGGTCATGGGTCGACAGTGATGCACTTCAGCCCCGAGGCACCTGGGTTCCTGAGACATGCCAGAGTGGAGGGAGTTACAGGACTGGCTCCAGAGCATGCAGCACCCGGGCTTTCCCAGCGATAAAGAGCAGGCACTCAAACTGTGTTGGCACGGATGAGGGTGATTTTATCGTAAGCCTCATCATTTGACTTTAGAAACACCATTTTGAATCTTTGAGTGGAAACACACTAAAGCTCCATGGGCTTCTTGTCCGGCCAGTGCAGCAGTTCTCACAAAATCCTGATGGCATGGCTGCATTTTAAGCCTCAACTCTTGCGTGGGCAAGGCCATGTTTTTAACACCTCTGATAAGTGACTCACTAGGAGACGGATAGAGGAAGCCCATCCTGTAGGATGGTTGGCACCCCGTTAGTGCTATGTTGGTAAGATGGTGGAAAAGCAGGTGTGGAAGAGGGAGCTGTGGCATAAATCTCTAGCTTCAGGGACAAACAAGTCTGAAAACAGCTCTCACTTGGGCTTTATTTTGGGGGGCACAAATGTAGAGTAAGAACATAAACACAAGAGTGGGTAGCTTCTCTGACATGTTAGTGGGCACAGAAAGAGTTAATAGTAGGGCTGAGCCCCGGTGGCATAGTGGTTGTGTGCGGGACTGCGGCCCACTGGGACGGAGGTTCAATTCCAGCAGAATTGATGGAGAGCAGTGATGCCACCCCCCCCAAAAAAAAGTAGGGTGGTACCTGGCAGTTTTCTCTGCGTTTTATCCTTCAGATGGGGTCCCTGGGACAGAGCTAGCAAAGAGGAGTAGCTGCCTGCACTCCACGGAGCCGGCTGTGGTGATCACGGCTCCGACCCCTCCCACAGGCAGGGCCGCTCTACCGTGTCCTGGAGAGTTAGGAGCGTCAGCGTTTGGTTTTCCGGACCTGGACTCAGACTGACGTAGATTCTAATTATGTACCCTTTTAAGGCCATTGTTTACATGGAAGCGAAACAAAGCAGAGATTCCATTTTGTAGGTCAAAGACCGACAGCCGCCTGTCAGCAGCAGCTTATGATTCATCCTGACAACGTGGCCCAGGGCTTCTGGTAAAAGGAAGAAGTTCCCTGCCTCTCGCATTCCACCAGGGCCCTTCCTTTAGCATTTCCTCCTCAGGTGCCCTATCTGCCCAGATGCAGGGAGACTGCAGAGAGGTCACGGAGAAATGCCATTCTCTTCTGATCCTCTCTTCCCCTAGTCGTTAGAAGCCTCGTCACTATTACCCAGCAGGGCATGGCGTTCTGGTTTTATGCCTGCTCAGCGTTTGTTTTTGTTTTTTTTCCTATTGAATGTCTATTTAATGGTTCTCTGAGTTTCTTATTTTCTGCCCTAAAGTGAGGACAGAGCACTTGCCTATAAGATCTGGTAATACTGAGAGGGAAAAAAATGGCACACAATTGTTGGATATCTCTTTGGTAACTTTTTCTTAATTTGAATAAATGATTGGGAGCTCTTACAGTTCTTGTAACAATCCATTCATCCACCGTGTCAAGCACATGTACATATGTTGCCATCATTTCCAAACATGTTCTTTCTACTTGAGCCCTTGGTATCAGCTTCTCTTTTTTTCCCCTCCCCATCCTCTCACCTTCATGAACCCTTGATAATTTATACATTATTTTCATATTTTACACCCACTGCTGTCTCCCTTAATCCACATTTCTGTTAATTCGATTCCTGGGGGCAAGCTGGAGAGAGGGTGTTGTACATTGATCATTGTAACTGGTTGCCCCTTCTCCCCCCACCCCCTACCTTCCTCATATAGCTATGCTCATGATTGATCCTGAGGGGTTTACCTGTCCTGGATTCTGTGTATTGAGAGCCTCTTAATTGTACCAGTGTACATACTGTAGTCTAGCCGGATTTATAAGACAGAACTGAGGTCATGATAGTGTGGGGAAGGAAGCATAAAAAACTGTGTTTTCTCAGTGCTATTCGGCACCCTGGCTAACTGGTCTCCCCTTCCTGTGACACTTCTGTGAGGGGACATCCAGTTATCTACAGATGGGCTTTAGGTCGCCTTCTGGGCCGCCTCATTCACATCAATACAATTGTTTTAGGGCTTCTGATACCTGATCCTGTTGACACCTCATGATCACACAGGCTGGTGTGCTTCTTCCATGTGGGCTTTGGTGCTTCTCAGCTAGGTGGCCGCTTGTTTTAGCTTCAAGCCTCTAAGACCCCAGATGCTGTATCTTTTGATAGCTGGGCACCATCAACTATGCTCTCATTTGCTTATGCACACACTCTGTCTTCAGCAATTGTGTAGGGAAGGTGAGCATCACAGGATGCCTGATTATTAGAACAAAGTATTCTTGCGTTGAGGGAGGACTTGAGTAGAGACCTAATGTTCATCTGCTACTTTAATACTTAACCTATAAATATATGTATATAGGCCTATATCCCTATCATTCTATATTAATATATTTACATATGTACATGCCTATGTTTATACCTCAATGTGTTTTGGTTCCTAGTTCTTTCCTCTTTTTTTGTGGGGGGGGGGAATCACTGCCCTCTGCTGGTCGTGGGAGCTACCCAGCCTTGCTCCCAGAAAGCTGCTGCTGGATTTGAAGGGCCAAGTCAACGGGCCACAGTCCCGCACTCAACCACTACGCCACCGGCATTCAGGCCCTTTCCTCTATTTTTCATTCTCCTCCTGTTCCACTATTATATTCAACCTTCATTTGGCTCTCTGTACTTTCTCTCAGCTATATTGCACTTGATTGACCCCCACCAGGCATTCTATGCCCTCCTTGCCATCTATTTTAGATCTCCTGTTCCCTTGTCCCTTGGTTTGTTGGCTGCCCCCTCCCTTTCCCCCACCTCCTTCTCTCCCTTGCCACCCTCTCACTTCCATCCCCCAACTGTCCCATTGTTTTCTTCCCAGCATTGTTTATCATGCCTGTTGTAGTAACATAATCTGGTGTCAACGTGCAAATGGGTGAAGTTTGGCCTGTCAATCAGGTTGCAGCTGGATGACCTCATTTCGAGGCGCCATGGAGGTTAAGTAGATCACCGGAGGCCAGATACACACAAGACACTCCACTCGGTCTTCCTGCTGACAAGCCCCATGGAGACCCCTGATGGAACCAGAGCCCTGGAGCTGGAGGAGCCAGGTGGAGACCCACGCCAGCGCTGAGATGCTTCCACCACCATGCATCCATGAGACTTTCCACCCACTGGTCTGTGATCTTCCTGCATTCAACATCACTGCATGGCTGTGTGAGTCTAAAAAATGTATGGACTGGTATCAGACTTATGGACTTGATCTGGACTGGGCTGGGATGTTTTCTTAATATACAATTGCTCTTTTATATAAAGTTCTTTCTTACACATGAGTTTCCCTGGATTGGTTTCGCTAGTCTACCCAGACTAACACACTGCAATAGACATTGGGAGAAAAAAAAAAAAAGCAAAATACTAGCCTGTGAATAACTCCAGGTTTATCTGCTGACACTTGTGAATGTATTCCGATTGGGTCTGATGCAGGACCAAGCGCTACCCCCTGAGTCCGAAGTCTGTTTTCAGAATTCCTCCAGGACTTTGTTGCTTTGTTCTCTTGCTGTTCTGTTGCACAACTTTTGTCTTAGGCCCCGGTGTGGTGGGCCTAAGATTCCCACAATTCCCACATTGTGCCTCTAGAGCTGAGCCCCATAGTGCTGTGAGTCAGTGAGGGGAGGTCATGTGTTGTGGTGAGGCCAACCTTATGGTCCTCTCTGTGCATTGGCTAATCTGAGCAGGAATGCTGTCCTCAAAGATTGGTGGGCCAGGATGCTATCTCTCTCTCTCTCTTTCTCTCTCTCTCGCTCTCTTTGCTCCCGTGTGGTTTGGAGACATCGGTTTCTTGGTTTACTTTTCTTACATCTCTACACAAATTTAGATACTATGCATGCTTATGCCATTATTAAATTTTTTTTTTTTTTGTGGGCATCACTGCTCTCCGGTGGTGGGAGTTGGAGGCCCAGCCCCACTGCTGGAATTGAACCTCCGTCCCAGTGGGCCGCAGTCCCGCGCACAACCACTACGCCACCGGGGCTCAGTCCCATTATTAAATTTTTTAAATGTAATTCAGTCTACTGTGGTGTTCCATAGTGTTTTGCGAAACAAATTTAGCCACAGCATCTAGGCTAGGTCGACTTTTCTATCACTCAATCCTACCTTCTCTTCCTCCAAAAAACCCAAACAAACCCAAACTTACTGCCGTCCAGTAGATTCGAACTCATAGTGACCAACCAGATCGGGACAGTTGAACTGCCCCCATGGTTTCCAAGACTAAATCTTGACAGAAGTAGAAAGCCTCTTCTCACTCCTGTGGAGCAGCTGGCCTGTGGTTCACAACGTGGTGTGTCGTCCGCCCTGTCTGCTTCCAGGGCTGCTGCACCCCAAGCCATCGGGAAACACTGTGACTGCCCCCTTGCCCAGAAACCCCTTTCTTGAAAATGGACCTACTCAGAAAAGTGCCTGGCAGCCAGCAGAAAAATGTCCCCGGCTAAGTGCTAGTTTCTGAGCGGAATCTGTAAATAACAATCAGTTGTTTAAGGGTTAGTCACCAAATGTTTAGCACTGCAAATTACCGACCTGGAGTCCGGCCTGACACTGCTAGCAAGCCATACCAAAGTCCTGGGAGCCCTTCTGGACCTTGGACTCGGGAGCAATCAGTTTTGTCTCAAGTAATTCCCACTCAACTATTTAAAATAGATGTGGCAGGTGAGAGAACGTGGACTGATTTTTTTTACCTGTGATTTAGCGTCTCTCAAGTACCAGACGAACCAATGGGGACGTGAAATATAAGCAATAAGAGATCCAGGTCAAATGGGGGTAACAAGGGGGGTGTGGAAACCAGGGGATAATTATTGGAACTATTGGAAAGGGAGCTAGGTGATTCAGGAAATCAGTGATAACCCCAGAATCTATGATCCTCAATACAATATATTTAAAAAAAATTTTTTTTGGGGGGGGGGGCATCACTGCCCTCAGGTGGTGGGAGTAGGAGGCCCAGCCTTTGCTCCGTGGAGCTGGAATGGAACCTCCATCCCAGGGGGCCGCAGTCCCGCGCACAACCACTACGCCACCGGGGCTCAGCCCAATAAAATACATTTTTAATGTGAAAGAATTCTCAAATGATTTATAGCTATCTTCCTGGTTCAGCTCCCTAATTCTAGCTTTCACGGCTGGCTCCTCTCACTCTCCGATCACAATGCCTGGCCTTTAAGTCACCGCCTATTTGAGCTGCTTCAGAGAACTGGTGGTGTAGTGGAATGCACATTGCGCTGCTAACTGCGAAGTCAGGTTCGAAACCACCCTCTGCTCCTTGGGGTAAAGAGGAGGCCTCCTAGAGAGATACAGCCTCAGGAACCCACGGGAGAAGTTCTGTCCTGTCCTGTAGGGTCACAGAGCCCTGCCTGGTGGCATGGGGGGGGGGGGGGGCGGTTAGCATAAGCCTTCTCAAAGACAGCCAGTTCTTGAAAAAAAGCTAAAGCTAGCAAGTGCTCCTCTCCAGATGGACAGAAATCCTACACAGGGTCACTAGGGGTTGGAATTGCCATGGAGAATAGGGTTTGCTTTGATTTGGTGGGGGAGGGCGTGGGAGCCCTCAGAGATGGCTGGTGGTGGTGGTATTGGATGGGCACTGGACCGCTCACAGGAAGCTTGGCCCCTCACACCCGCCAGCCTCTCTGAGGGAGAAAGATGCTTTGGTAAAGACTCATAGGCTTGGGCGACTTGAGCAGGGCCACTCCAGTTGACCCGAGAGTAGTGGGGCGCGGTAGCTCTTCCCAACTTTCTACACCTAACTGACACCCCTGACTTGGCCACAGCCTGAAAAGTCAAAGCTCAAGCTCACTGCCATGGAGTGATGCCGGCTCATGCAGGACAGAGTAGAACTGCCCCTGTCGGCTCCTGAGACTAACGTTTTACAGGAGGAGAAAGCCTTCTCTTTCTCCGGGAAGGCAGCTAGTATTTGCAAATGACTTATCCGGCAACTGCTGACTTGCTGTTAGCACTCTGACCCGTACCCCTCTGTGCCACCCTACATGCATGCCACCTAAGTACAAATGATTGCCTCAAAACCCTAATAGCTTTCCTTAAGAGAATAAGACAATATGAAGCTATTACTTCCCAACAGACCCTCCATTTAGTTGTAGGCGTTTCTGAAGGTGTTATTTCTATCTCTAACCCTTACCTGTAGAACTCCGTGCTCTTCCACTTACACAACATCAGACAGCAGCACCGGCTTCCTCAGAAGACTCGGGGCTTTTCCCAACCAAACTCAAACTGCGGGACCGCCCTGACTGCTCTGGAAGAAGAAACAGGTACACTGTCATGATCGAAATCCATTCTCTCGGTGCAAACTTTCTGGGCTCTTCCTCACCGATGCAACTTTTCTTTCTCTTTTCCTGAAAGATCATCCTGTGTCCTTCAACAAATCTATCAAGATTAGCCCTTGGGAATCCCTAAGAAGCAAACCGTTGCCATTACCTTCTAAGTTGATCTCTCGGCCTTGAGTTTAACTGGCCCAGCAGAAGCCACTGTTTCAATTGGACCCGATTTGCTTGATGCACCCTATTGGCACAGTGGGTTACACACTGAGCCGCTAACCGTGAAGTCAGCAGTTCAAAACCACCCGTTGATTATCAGGAAGAAGATTATGCTTTCTACTCCAAGATTGACACTTGGAAACGGACAATTCTACCCTGTTCTAGAGTCACTATGAGTCACAAAGGATGTGAAGGCAATGGGTTTAGGGGTTATTTTACTTTTTATTTTTTTTGGGGGGGGGGCATCACTGCCCTCAGCTGGTGGGAGTAGGAGGCCCAGCCTTTGCTCCGTGGAGCTGGAATCGAACCTCCATCCCAGTGGGCCGCAGTCCCGCGCACAACCACTATACCACCGGGGCTCAGCCCCAGGGGTTATTTTTTAAGGTGCTCTCTGACTCTCCATTGATGGCTGTCATATGTTAGCCATGTGGTTGGGAATAGATGCGTGCACATCTGAACGGGAACCCCAGTCGCGGCACTGCTTGACAGTCTCCCAGTTGGAGCATAGCATGAGCACCAGAGGTCCTCCAAGACAGATGTGTTCATACTTCTGGCAGACCCTGGGACTGCCATCTTGCCTGGGAAAGGAGAAAGCAGAAACGACGCAGTCCATGGACAAGGTGGATGGACACAGTGGCTGCAGGCACGGGCCCTAACATGAGAGCAGTCGTGAGGGTGGCACAGGATGGGCAGTGTCTCCTGCTGCCCCAGTCAGCCCCGGCTCCATGGCACCTGACCACGGGAGAACTGACTCTTCCACCCCCTGTCTCTACTCTCCTTAGATCCATTCGTGGGTCCCCCAAGGCAGTGAGGGGCCTTCACGCAGCAAGATCCCTGCTCCTGTCCGGTTTGGCCCACCTCCATGTTGCTTACTATGAACTACTCCAGAGGCCTTGTCCAGGCTGGAGGCAGCCTGAGTTTGGCTCACAGGCTTCAGCTAGCCAACGGGTCCCACGCAAACTCCTCTACCCACCCATCTGAGCCCTTCCGTGTTTCCCAAAAGAAGCTCTCACGCCACAGAGCTGCTGCTCCCCTAAAGCTGGGTGGTTACAGTGCAGTCAGAAGGGTGCATGGTCTGCTTCCATAAAGCTGACAGCCCGCAAACCCTAAGGCGAGTTCTGCTGGGTCCAGGTGGTTGTTGTGTGGCAGGATTGACTTCAGATGAACAGGTTTCCTTCTGGAGCCTCCAACATGCTCGCTTACCTTACCGACTTTCCAGACCTACTCTCGGGAAAATGTATCTAGATGTAAAGGGAACCTCAAAAACATTTCTGGAGTGGGTTGGGGGGTGCGGGGTGGGGATTCCCGGGGAGATGGAATTAAGATCATGGAAATTTCTCATGCACTTTGCAAAACCCCTCATCAAGTCTAGGGTGAGGATCCAGTGGCAGCTCCTCTTTCTGAACCCTCAAAATGAAACATTTCATCTGCCTTTAGAGAGACTGTCGTTCTTTCTCTAGGTAGTTCCCTCTCCTCTCAGACTGGGATTTCATCCCTAGCCTTTCAAATCAACCTCTCCAGTTCGGCACTCTCCCCCACTTTACTCCTCACCTTCCCTACTTTGTGCTGGGGCAGCTGGACTCTGCTCAGTCCTGTAATTGTCCCCTGTGTTGCCCAGGATGGGCCTGTGAAAGACACAGACGCTCAGAAGGCGCTGCGGTCTCCTGCACTGGATCCTGTGACAGATAACGCATCCGTGGGCGTGCTGCTGGAGTCGGCACAGTCTAGTTCCCAGCAGCGTGCCCAGTACCGAGCTTTTGCTTCTGAGAGCTGGGCTGTGGTATTGTAGGACGGGAGCATCCCCACACCAGGGGGCCAGGGAGATGGGCCTCTGAACTATTGTTTACAACTTTTTCAGAACCTGAAAACTATTTTCCCACCGGCAGTTGACCTAAGAAAAAGAACCACCTCTTGGAAGGCTGCAGAGCTATTGAGTGTCACTGGTGGGGCCGAAGGCTCAGCGTCCAAACTGGAGTGTTGTGGGCAGACTGAAATTTGCAAACACTGTCCCTCCTTCTCATTTCAACCCCTCCTCTCGGCCCTAATCTGAACTGGACTGACTCCTTTCCATCTTTTTTAATCTTCTGGGTACTATTAACCCCCCTTGCATGGGTGAGGAAACGGAGGTTTTGTCCAAGATCACAAGGCCCAGAAACGAAGCTGGGACTTGAATTCCCAGTCGAATCACTCCTGGTCTCCACCCCGTTCCCAGTCTGTGAGAAGGATGTGACACAGGAAAGCGCTCTGCAGCTGTCCCAGGGCTGCCCACGGGCATGGGCTCGGGCTCACTGAGAGCCGGCTGGTTGGGGTCCACACGGAAGCACCTCGGGATGAAAACCCGACAACCTGCCTCCAAGCCATCCAGAGCCGAAATCTTAGGGAGCACAGTTCTGCTGCGCCATCCCTGGGTCATCAGGCTTTGGCATCGGCTCAACAGCTACCGCTTGCAATAAGAGTCTGACACCCTGTTTTTTCTAGCCTTCCACGTCCAGTACAGCGCCTCTGCTCCAGCTGGTGACCTCACTTTTGCCACCAGGAAAATGAGGACAAACAGGATTCTGAGATGTAGGGCGCAGCCGGTCTGGGTCAGGACCCTTGTTCGACTATTGCCTCTCCCGCCTGCCCTAATTCAGGTACTGACCTCTGAAGCAGCCATTCTCAACCTGTGAGTCGTGACCCCTTTGGGTGGTTCAAATGATCCTTTCACAGGGATTGCCTGATTCATAACAGTAGCAAAATGACAGTGATGAGGTAGCAATGAAAATAATTTTATGGTTGGGGGGTCACCCCAGCATGAGGAACTGGATTAGAGGGTCTCGGAATTAGAAAGGTTGAAAACCACTGTTTTAAAGTTTGTACCACTCACTCTGACATTTAATGACATACTCCCTCATCCTGCAAGTCACCTCTTAAGGGCTTTATCGTTGCTCCCACAACAGTACGTTAAGTGCCCCATTATCCATGTTCACCCACATATTTTTCCCTCTCAGAAATGTCTCAGGACACTCTACCGACATTTAAAGGAGGTGAGTGTTTCATAGATAGGTGGCTATTCTGCATTTTGCCAAAGCGGCAGCCAATAGAAAGTGGAGGTCAATCCTCAGTTTACGACCAATTGGAGTTCTGAAGAACTTCATTAACGGCCATCTTTTCCCCCCTTTGCATCCTATCAGTATTGACATGTGCGACTTAACCTGTTGCAGTTCCAGATTTGCTGATATATTAAACTTCAGAAGTCCTCTGCAGTGGACTCCTTGGAGGGGAGCCTGGGAACCAGCCACCTAACTTCCACCATCTTGTTGGGGCCTAAGCATCTGTCCGGATGGAAACATTTCTTTGGGGCTCCCTGACTTGCACTGAACGCTTGTTAGGCAGTGGTACATCTCATTGTTGTGATAGTTTGGTGGGGGCCCCTGTGCCCCACCTCCCAGCACAGACATGGGGAAGAACAACATGTTCCCTCCATCAGGTACACTGCCAGCCCGGGCTGGGATACATCCACAGCGGGGAGGGGGCCTCAGTGTACTGCCGCTCCTCAGGACTTCCCTTCGTTGCTTCATGTGCATCAAGGTGGCGGGAGAAACCCAGCCTTGTGTACTTGAGGAAAATATCGGTTTTCATTAGTGAAGTGACAGCGGGTGCCTTTCTTTTTCTAAGAGCTTGCACTGACTGTTAGCGGCACACTTGAGAAATCTGATCGTGAGGCCAGAGGCCCCCTCGGTCCTCAGACGCACTAAGAGAGCCAGGCATCCCTCCACCGGGGCAGGAAGAGAAGAAGCATCCTTTTATTTTATCGTTGCTTTAATGCACTGTAAGATTATATCTACATTAATTGGGAACAAAGAAACAAAAATAGACATTTCTTTGTTTTTCATAAATAGCTAATCTCCATATTTGATTTAAAAAAATCTCAAACCATCATTTTACCTTTCCACAAATATCATACATACAACATTTATCCGAAGTAATAAGGTCAGCAAATAAAGTATCTTGAGACTAACATAACCACACACAACTGTTATTCTACAGACTTCCAGGAATAAACTCAAACCAAACACCCCTTCCCCTTCCCCGAGCTTCTCTGGGCTGCTCAGGTAATGCCTGGGATTCAGGATTAGAATCACCTTCCGGCAAGCATGGGTTGGTTCATGGTGATTGTCTGCCAGTAGAGTGCTGCCGGCGCTCATGTGAGTTCTTGGTCTGGAGTGATGGTGACAGATGGGGCAGGCACTAAAGCCGTTACCTTGAAACCATGAAAATGACGGAAAGCCCTGGATTCCAACGCCTGACTTGGTATGTGCCTCATTTGGCTCAGTAATAAATTCACCTGCACCAAACCCGTATCAAAGGTCACTAGATCTCTCATATATATAATATATATTATGTATATACACCCACAAAACATACACACTATACATACAGTATGTGTAACACCATAAAGTAACATTGTCGTAAAAAAAGCTACCACCTACTACATTATCCCTTAACTGCCACCCGGTCGCTCTGGCAGCTTTGGGAAGCGTGGGGGTCAGCTTCCTCCTTCACTTGCCCGCTGCCCAGCTCTGGCCCCTCTTCCATCTCATTTCGGACCTCCCACAGCAAATGGGACTCTGGGCACCAGAGCAGGCGAGAAAGGCCGTTTTCGGCCCCTCCTGGCATCTGCCATCTGTGATGTTCTCGGGCCAGTGTGCCCTGTTCTGTGGTCAGAAGCAGTGAGGGGCTCTTGAGTCCGCTCCCCTCTCCTCCCAGCGCCCACTGCCCAGAATACAAAAGGGAAACAGCCGCCTGGGCAGGGGCGGGGTCCATTTCCGAGCTGCTGGGTTCCCCTGCTGTGCTGAGGCGCTCAGGTCACAGCTGCTGCTCCGCAGGGTCGGGTGAGACCTGGAGGGTCTCGTGGACAACCTGAAGGTGGCCCTGGCCCTAGAGGAAGCAGCCTCGGAAGCAGTGCTGGGCACCCTCTGCACGCTCGTACACTCCCAGTCGAACGTGCACGCACACACGCAACGGGAATGGTCACAGCGTGAAAGCAGGATATGCTAGAACCTAGAGACCAGTCAGTATAAGGCACCACGAGAAAGGTCTCCTTGAACAGGTAAGTTGGATACAAGGAAACAGACTTTCTCAAACCTGGGCAGCTGATGCATTCCTGTGAACCACCTAGGGAAACCCTCACCCTGCCTCTCATAAGGTGAGAGTGGGTGTCGGGCTGGACTGGGGAAAAGGGTAGCCATCAGGACCCCGGGGACTAACACGGAGTCCTACCTCCCTAGCACGGCAGAGCCAGCCCTGGAGAAAGGAAGTCACTATGCCACCCCCGGATTTCAAGAGTGAGGATTGCTTTTCCTTAATTGAATATGCAAATCCGGGGAAAACAGTGCTCCAGAGGAAAGAGGGGCAGACCTGGGCAGGGGGAGGGGCTGTTAATAAGGAGTCAGGCTTGAGGGAAGCAGGTGGACATGTGACTTTTTGTCCCTTTTAGGGGGAGGAGGGAGAGGAGACAAAGAGCAGGGGTGGGAACAGAGACTTGAACACCTGGTTGGGAGCAAAATGACCTGCCCAGAGACTTAGCCCTCAGCACCCTTTGAGCAGCGGAAACGCTTAAGGGTAGCGTAGGCTTCACTCAGGCCCTGCCATCGCTTAGATGCTGGCTCAGAGTGACCCTCTAGGGCAGAGTGCAGACCACCTGTGGGTGTCAGACTCTCGACAGGGGTAGAAAGCCCCGGCTTTCTTTCTTCGGAGGAGCAGGCGGTGGTTTTGAACTGCTGACTTTGCGAATCACAGGTGGCACACTTTGAATCGGAATCACCGATCTTCTACATGCAAAAATAAATGATCTTCGTCTACTTCCTCTCACAGCTCTTAGGCAGGAGGAGGCACAAAATGTGAGAAGTCAGGTGACTAGAAGAGGTCCTTTGAAAAGCACAGAAGAACTAGCCAGGGGCCTGTAGCTGCTGGAAGGTCCCTGGAAGAAGCCCCTGACAAGTTAAAGTATGATGTGCAGAATGAGCCTTGTGGAGCGAAGTGGACGGGGCTTTGTGGAATACACCGAAAGTTTAATTTGGAACCAGAGGAGGAGTGTGTGAAAGCGCTGCATTTTTACACAGGGGAACAGCTTTTGAGAGTCCTTAAAAATCAGATTACCAGGCTTCCGGCCTCAGCTAAGGTTTACATTACCAATGGGAACTCGGAGTGGTATCTACTTAGCATCCACAAGTAAAAATTGATCTGGGCTTAAATCATGCGGCCAGCTTTGGTATAAATACTAGAGTTCTGTTGTTTTCTTACCTAGGGAGGCTCTCTCCAATTCTAATTTGCCTTGTCATTTTTTGGGGTTTTTTTTTTGAGTTTCCAAATTCAGCCCCACTTAGTTCTGGTCAAAAAATCACTCGGGTCAGTTACCCCTTTTCCTCAGTGGCGGCCTCCCACTCTACTCGAGATGAATGGTGAAGCACATTAGGAAAACCAACGGAATTTTCCAACAGCCAAGAAATCTGTGTATGTTCATCAATACATATAAGCTCTCAGTCAGGAATGTTGGAATGGTTCAGGTCTGGAAAGTCAACAGAATATGCTAAAAGCAAAGACGAGTGTGTGTGTGTGTGTGTGTGTGTGTGAGAGAGAGAGAGAGAGAGAGAGAGAGAGAGAGAATGAATGGTCGGTCTTTGGGAGCCTAAGAAAAATCTATTGGGGTAGGGAAGGGCAGTACACTGATCTACACGTTTAAAAAAATGAAAGCTAAGCCAGGGTTGAGCGTCTCCCTAGTTTCTAGAGGCTAGAGGGAGCCCTGTCTCGCCTATAAACTAGTCCAAAGTCCAGGGACACTATTTTACCTCTGGGCTGCCAGTGTTTGCTCACAGGTGGGGCTCAGGCCTCCCTCCCTCTCCTCCCCTTCCCCCAGCTTAAGCACCTCCTTCCAAGGTGGGTGTGGCTTCTAATCTGGGCTCTCCAGGAGAGAAGGAATAAGAAAAGCAAAATGACTGTTTAACATGATAAAGGCGGCGGGGTGGGGGTGGAGCAGATAAGAGAAGTGTTGGAAAGTTACTTAATTACTGGGGTTCTATTAGCGGGTTTTTTTTTTTTTGAGTCCTTAAATTTAAAAGAGCTCTGTTAGCAACTGTCACCAAGTATTTCCAGAAGTGTAGGGAGTGGATTTACTTTCACCAAAAGTACGTTCCCCACAAGTTCCTTTCAAAAGCACTGAGAGAGAGAGAGAGAGAGAGAGAGAGAGAGAGAGAGAGAGAGAACTTGAAACTTACTAAGAACTCCACCACCTCTTTAGGCCAGTACTGCCACCACCACCACCCCCCACACCCCACCCACCCCCAATCCCCGTCTAAAATGCAATTTTAGCCTGACGCTGCCCTGGGGTTTCCACTGCACTGGACTCTAGGACGCTACCCCGAATGTTTGAAACACAGCGCTGGTGCGAGAGGAAACTAAGGGTGGTAACCACACTCCCTCACCTTTCCACCTTTGGAAGGCTCCCCACCATGGGCCCCTCCTGGTTGAGACTTGGGCCTTCTCTGAACTTTCAGGATCACCAACTGAAAATGCCCCCCCAACAACTTCCCCAGAGTGGCCACCCCACTTTCACATTGAAATTAAACTAAAAAACGACACAGAGATAGGAAATCTGTATTTCCCTATTCAGATCACACAGTTCAAAGAAACCTGAACCAAGTGGAACTTCATTATAAAGCCGACCACAGGATTGTAAAGCCCACCTCCCAAAGCAAAGGTAAATTTTGTTGCCAAAATGCAACAGTTAAAATTTAAGCAAAAAAAAAAAAAAGTAAAGAAATATATATATATATATATATATATAAATTAAAAACATGGTTCCCCTAAAAGAAGGCGGGTAAAGAAACGCAAAATAGAATACACGTGAGCTGAGCCTCCCCCACCCCCCTTGGCGAAGTCCTTGGGACAGGTTCTCCGCCCCTCTCCAAGAGGCGGCATTCAGCACCGAGAAAGTAAACGGAAGTGACCTTGGCAAAGCTACCAACCCCCGTGGCCAGTCTGTCAGCCGGGTCTTCTACACGTGCGACAGAGACACCTGCTTGTGGTAGGCAACGGTGGGCCCCGGCGGCCCGGTCCTGCCCGTGAGCGCGGCGCTGGCCTCGGCGTAGTCCCCCGCGGCAGTGGCGCCGCCGTTCTTGTGGCCCCGTCGGGGGCGGCAGCAGCAGCGGCTAGTGAAGCGGCGCCACGACTCCACGGTCTTGCCGGACCAGATCCAGACGCCCGACGTGATGCCCACGACGAGGCACATGAAGTACTTCAGCATGAGCACCCAGTACTCGGGCTTGGCGCGCGGCTGGCCGCCGTCGGGGCCCGGGCACGCGCAGGTGAGCGCCGCCTCCCAGCTCTCGCGGTAGTGCTGCTCGTAGAGGTAGCAGGCCACCACGATGCTGGCCGGCACCGTGTAGAGCAGCGTGAAGATGCCGATGCGGATCATGAGCTTCTCCAGCTTGTCCGTCTTGGTGCCGCCCTGCTTGATGACGCTCCGGATGCGGAAGAGCGACACGAAGCCCGCCAGGAGGAAGAGCGTGCCCACCAGCAGGTAAAGCACCAGCGGACCCAAGACGAAGCCGCGCAGCGAGTTCAGGTTCTGGTTGCCCACGTAGCAGATGCCAGCCACTGGGTCCCCGTCCACCGAGCTCAAGGCCAAGGCCGTGATGGACTTAACGCTAGGGATGAGCCACGCGGCCAGGTGGAAGTACTGTGCGTAGCCCGCGATGGCCTCGTTGCCCCACTTCATGCCGGCCGCCAGGAACCAGGTGAGCGACAGGATGACCCACCAGATGGAGCTGGCCATGCCGAAGAAGTAGACCAGCAGGAAGACGACGGTGCAGAGCGCAGGGCCCGTCGTCTCGTAGTGGATGTGGCTGTGCTCCCGGCTGCACGCCACACTGGCGTGGCCCACCACCAGGCGTACCAGGAAGCCCAGGGAGACGCACAGGTAACAGGCAGACAGGAAGATGATGGGGCGCTCGGGGTAGCGGAAGCGCTCCATGTCGATGAGGAAGGTGGCCACGGTGGCGGAGGTGGAGATGAAGCACAGCACCGACCACAGGCCGATCCAGAAGGTGGCGAACGTGCGCTCGTCGGGGCTGAAGGACGGCTGATAGCAGGGCACGGCGCAGTTGGCCACCTGGCCGGTCCGCACCTTGTTGTACAGCGGGTGCGACTCCTTCAGGATGGGCACAAAGGGCTTGCGGCATTTGCACACCGACGGGCCCCCGGCGGCACACTCACCCGCCGACGCCGGCACCCCGAGGCGGCTGGAGCGGGTGGGCTTGGCCGGGATGGGTCTGGGGGGCGCCGTGGTGGCCTCGCTGCGGTTGTAATCCATGCACAGCACCTCGGCATCGCGGCCCAACACGGGGAGGCGGTCGCAGCTCATGCGCTCGGGCCAGGCGAAGCCGTACTGGCGCATGAGCGGCGAGCAGCCGGCCTTGGCGCGCTCGCACACGGAACGGCAGGGCGGCAGCGGCTTGTGGTAGTCGGGCAAGCAGATGGGCGTGTACATGGAGCACAGGAAGAAGAGAAGGTCCGGCGAGCAGTGGATCTCCACCAGCGGCCAGAACTGGTGCACCTCCAGGCCCGCCTCGTCCTGCGTGTCGTGGTTGAACTGGTTGGGCATGTGCGTCAGGTTGTAGCCGATGCCTCGGCACATGGGCACCGTGATCTCTTGGCACACAGGGGCCTTGGAGGCGGCCGCCGCCCGGCCCGCCAGCTGTGCCAGGAGCAGCAGCAGCAGCGGGGGCGGTGCGGACGGGTCAGGCCGAGCCATCGCCCTCGTCTCTCCACTCGCTTCCCGCAGCCGGGTCTCTGTGGGCAGCGGGGCCGAGCGGCAACTTCCCGCTCCGACTGGTGCGCGGCGCCCGGGCTGGCAACCTGTTGGTTTCTTTTTCTTTGGAAGAAATCCGTCCAAAGATAAACCGTTTCGCAAAAAGCAGTGCCTCCACTGGCCGAACTCAGCTTCTTGCCCGATCGCGGGCTGGGGAGGGCAGATGAGGGCTCCAATCCCGGGGAAAGAACTCTTTTTTAAAAGATTAAAAAGGGCGGGGGGCGAGAAAAACTGCAATCAGTGCCCAGTATTGGCAACAACAGTGCAGTCCCCGCAAACGGTTTCCAAATCTCTACGTGAACCTCCGTCCCCACCCCTCTTCTCCCCTCCTCTCCTCTCCCGGCCACCTTCTGGAACTGCTGACCGCCCTCCCCTTCCTGGCTGGGCCCTCCGGGCTGTACCGGGCTCAGAGCGCTCAGCTCCCCGGGACAGGGTGGAGGGACCGAGAGAAGAATGGGGAGAGGGGAAGACGCGGGCTCTCCTCACCTCGGAGTCCTGGCGAGAGAAGACGACAGTCTGCAGTCCGCCGAGGTCCTGGTTCGCCCGTCCCCGGGGCGTCACCACTCAGAGCCGAACCGGTTAGGAGAAAGTTTGGAACCACGCGGGGTCTCCACGGAGGCACATGGCAGCAGGTGGGGGCGTCTCAGGGCCGGGGGCGCCCCGGGAACGCAGTCGGCCCAAGCCGGACACTCGCTCTCTCCTCTGGGTCCCCCAGCATGATCCGGGCGGGGCCGGCCTTGCGCTCCACCCGGTTCCGAAGCCCGAGGCTGAGCGAGCGCGTGGAGCAGCACCTGAGCGGGAGGAAGGCGGGGTGCGGCGGCCGGGGGATCCCGCCGCTTCACAGCTCCGCGCAGAGCCGGCGCGGGCCCCGCGGGGCTGGCATGGTACGCGCCCGCCGGCCGCTCGCCTCCTACCCTGCAGGGGGCTCTGCGCTCTAGCCGACTTCGGGGGTTGGTGGCGGCGCTCTCAGGACGCGCCCGGATCGGCTCCTCCCCCGCGCGCTGGCACCCAGCGCCCACCTCCGGCAGCCACTGCTCGGCTCTCGGCGGCCGCGGGCCGACTGGCCGCTCCTATCCCGCCCGGGTCACCTGCCTCTAAGGCCCGCCGGGAGACCCCGCCCCCGCCCCGCCCCGCCCTTTCGCGCAGAGGCTCGGTTGGTGGCCGCCCGCCACGCTCTCCCCGCGTCGCCGCCCACTGCCCCGCGGGCTCGGCCTGGCCCCAGCCGCCCCGCGGCCAAGTCTGGAGCGGGCGAATCACAGGCCGGGGACCGACGGGGGCGGGGTGAATGCTAATCCCGCCGCCCTGAGAACCCAGGCGGGAAAGCCTCGCCACGAGTCCCGGAGCCCTGGGCCCTCGGGTGCGCGCCTCCTCGCTTTGCGCCGTGTGCTGCCTCCTGAAACTTCGCCCCCCGAGCTTCTAGCAGGTCCCTCAGCTCGGCCGCCAAACATTTTGCCCGAGTCCGACGTTGTTTTAAAGGAACTGCCCAAAGAGGCATTCCCACCCTTGGCACCTGTCCCCCCTCTGTCCACACTGAGCCCACGTCGGGAGAAAAGCTGGCACTGCCTGCGGGGCAGTGGGTTGATGGTCTACAACTCAAGGATCGCACATCTCAGCGGCAGCCTGTGAGGCTGCCACCCAGCCTTCAACACTTCCCCGTGCCAAGCCAGACAGCGACCAGCTGGACCGCCTCGCCCTAGCCGTATTCCCAGGCTAGCGTCGGGATCCCGCCCCCAACCTCAGCCTCCTTAGGCTTCCCCAACGATAGCTACATCCCCGGGCTTCGACCTTTACTTGCATTTCGTAGCAAAAGTCCGGTGTTCGAACCAAAAAGTGCTTTTCGCTTGAGCTCTGAAAGGTTTGAAAGCTCATAGTGCTTTAACCGACGAGGTGTAAGATCCCAGGCAGTTCCGAAGTCGCCCACAAAGAGACGCGACACTCACTCGGAGCGCTGTGACCAGCCAGGCGCCCTGCCCGCGGGGCTATCGCGGAGCACCGTGCAGCCTGGTTCGCGGGAGATGCGCTGGGCGCAGGGACGCGCTCCAGATGGGTTGTTATACGGCATGTATTAAAGGTACTAAAATGCTTCTTTTCTACATGCTCTAATTAGGTTGGAAGGCTGATGAGTGTCGTGTACTTGAAATTTATTTACATGCACACAAAGGGGAGTTGAATTGTTCCTCTTCCCCCTTCCTCTGGAGGACCGCTGAAATAAGCTGGGGCCCTGGGAGGCTGGGAGGACTTGAGCAGCGAGTGGACCAAAGCGCTGAACTCGTGTTCTTGTCCATCTTCCGTCCTGACTCCCATTTGTCTTTACATGGGGAAACGAACTCGCACAATAGCCGGCCCTCTCCTGCACTGTGGGAACTAAAATGTGGTATGTTGACTGACCCTAGGCTCAAAAATTAAAGAAATAAATATCAATCACAGAGATCCAAGATAGTCATATGTATGTCCAAAAGGTACATGACATCTTTCCTTCACTGGAATTCTACAGGTGATTCCGAGTTCCATGTGAGTCTTCTGAGCAGGCAAAGAGGCCACAGATGAAAGCTTGATGCCTTGGAAAGCTGGTGAAGAGCGTCCCTGAGCACGCACGCCAAAAATATGCGCAGGCAGTAAGCATGACGACAGAGGACGGTCTTCTTATGTGCCCTTTGTGCCACGTGTGTATTATTGGGGATGGACAGATGTTGGCTAATGATAACAATTATTTGAAGTTGAAGAATGTCAATCACTCTCACTGGACTTTAGCCAGCATAGCTGTGTTATTACACTTGCTCTGAGTCAGATGGTGTAAGATGTGTGTGTGTGTGTGTGTGTGTAAACATACGGATATGTATATAAATTTCTTATCCACAAGTTTGTAAGCCTCCCCTCTTCATTCATTTTGAACTGTCATTATTACCTGGAGATATAACAATGAATAGTAAGAGCACTTTGTCAAAGGAGAATTATTTGCATTGTATAGTTTTTTTTGGTACCACCTCCTCCACCTCCACACCCCCCCCCTTTTATATTTTTCACTCTGCAGAGCTGTGGTGGAGTCTCGGGTTAGATAGAGCCGCTAACCACCAGGCCAACTGTTCAAGCCCACCAGCCCTTGCAAGGGAGGAAAACAAGACTGTGTGTTGCTCAGTTACTTCCAGTCTTAGAAACCCCAGCACGCGGTCCTACAGAGTTTTTAAGAGTTGGCACATACGCCAGGGCAGTGGCGTGGGGTGGGTGTCCATTACCTCTTCAACTGAAGAGGCGGTTTAAAACATGCTGCTCACTATGCCAGGTATGGCTCTGAGTGAGTTATATGCATTACCTCATTTGGTTCTCACAACTAGCTGATGAAATAGGTACTGTTATCCATAGTTTACACATGAGGAAATGGACATAATGGACTCGCTCAAGGTTATTTATTCAGTCCAGGGAAACGATGAAAACACTTTCTCTGAAATCATTTATTATTCAACAAGCTCAATCCATTGGCATTGTGTCAACGCTGCCTCCTAGGACCTCTATCTAGCACAGTAGACTTGTCCCTGAGGGCTGCTGAGACGACCACTCTTCCTAGGGATAGACACACCTCGTCTTTCTCCTACAGAGGGGCTGCTGACCTCAAACTGCTGACCTTGAGGTTAAGCAGCCCAATGCCTATCCACTCTACCACCAGGACTCCTATTCGACAAACTAAAACATGCTCAACTTTGTGTTTCTCTTTAAGATTCAATTTTTAAACACCTTGGATGGCCAGGTACTGTTATTCATGTCTTTGTCTAGTCTTCTATCTCCAGGTGTCCTGATGGTGCTGTCAGGTAAACATCAAACGGTTAACTGAAGAGTCGGTGGTTCAAACACACCAGCCGCTCCTAGATAGAAAGATGAGACTGTGCGTGCCCCTAGATATGTATAGCTTCAGAGTCTGTATCGGGGCTCACTGTGAGTGAGAATAAACTTGGTGGTGGTGAGCAGTATGGGATCCCCCCTCCTTTTCAGCTGTCTGCCCCCATGCTCAACAAGCGAATATCACATTTCCGAGTTGGAGACAATATAGCTATATTAAACACATTTCTACAAAGTCACATTCGTGAGATTCACTTTAAATTATTGTCCAAGGTGTGTTTATTGGGAAGTGGAAATACAAAGAGAAATGACCCATCCAGAAAGTCTGTGACACTCCAAAAGTTTTCAATATCAGTTTTCGTTTTTTGTCATGAGGGAACAGTTACCATATCTTTATTTTGACTAGATGTGTGTTGATTATACATGTAATTTTCTGCTGAAGTATTTGAGACTCCAACGTACTAGAAATGAAGGGACCGGTAAGTATTTTTCAAGTTGTTTAATGCTTCTTTCCCCCACCCCACTATCATGACCACAATTCTACCTTACAAATCTACCTAGACCAGAGGATGTACACTGGTACAGGTAAGAGCTCAAAACACAGGGAATTCAGGACAGATAACCTCTCAGGACCAATTCTGAGAGTAGCAAAACCAGGAAGGTAGCAGGATGAGGAGGTGGGGAGAAAGGGGAAACCAATCACAATGATCATCGTATAACCACCCCCAGGGGAATGAACAACAGGAAAGTGGCTGAAGAGAGACAGTGCTTGGTGTAAGACAGGAAATAAATAATGTTATAAATTATCAAAGCTTTATGAGGGAGGGGGGAAATGAGCTGATACCAAGGGCTGATGTAGAAAGAAAATGTTTTGAAAATGACAATGACAACATATGTACAAATGTGCTTGACACATGGATGGATGTATGGATTGTAATACGAGCTGTAAGAGCCCTCAATAAAATGATTTTTAAAAAAGACATTGATAATCAATTCTGAAACTATGTACTACACAGAGATGACCCTCAGGAAATATTTGTGAGCATCAATGAATAAGGGAATGGCAGTGTAGATGGGCTTCTGCTACTTCAGCCACTCTCTGGCATTGAGTAGTTTCTCGCTTGATCACATCCCAGTAAAAGCCATATGGAGTCAAATCCTGACTCTGTCCTCATAAGCTGTGCGATCTTGAGCAAGTCTCCCAACCACTCGAGGTTTGGAGTTTTTTCCCCCCTTAATAGCATCTACCTCACAGAGTTGGGTGCAAGGTCTCTGAGTGGCACAAACAATTAAGCATCCAACTACTTGCCCAAAGGTTGGTGTTTTGAACCTGTGATGGTGGGTGTGTGTGACCTCTTCTAACTTCACGGAGGGTAGATGCATGAGCATCAACAGCCCGAGGCTGATTCCCAAGGGTTGAAGTCAGACAGACCTCCTTCCTCCAACCTTTCTACCAACTCTGACACCAACTGTCTCTCCCACGGCACTCTCTACTCCTGTGCTCGGTTCCATAATTCATTACAATGACCACACAGAACTCGCAGACAGGTTATAATACAGGGTCAGGAATAACTTGATACAGTTCATCAACCAAGACAGTCTCTTCAGCTGTACCGAGGTCAACTCTCTCTAGTTCTCAGCCCCCCTAGCGATCGTTCATGTGACAAAGCTCTAGCTCTGCTAATCAATGCCCAGAAGCATCCTGTTCTTCCAGTAGCCTTGACCTCAAGAAGCTCAGTTCTCTGGTTCTAAGGGTCTGTGAGCCCAAGCACTGTGCTTTCTCTCTTTATTGGCCAGCAAGCCCACTGCTCTGTCTCCTGCTGCTGCTGCCTCCAGGTTTCCTGCCACGGCTTCACACCGTCTCTCCCCTCTGGCATTCTAGAAGGTGCTCAGTGCAGAGATGCCAGGTCCAAAGGGCAGACTCCCCTCCCAACTCAGTTATAGTGAAGTCCCCCCCTGCTAAGAGAGGGTGGGAGTGACATGGGGCCTCTTTTGGCTACACAAGGGAGACTCCAACTCCTCACCAACTCGAGGTGGACTGCCAAGAGGCAGAGGTGGACCATGACTGCACTGGACATCTTCTTCCCCTCTCCCAACACCCGCCACTCCACTGGCACTCGACTCCTCCCCTGGTCCCACAATTCATTGCAACGGCCACACGGAACTCACCGACAGCACTCACAGGCACGTTCGTGGACTGCCACAAGTCAGGATGATAAAAGAGGAAGGATACAGCTGTTGGTCCAGAGCGGCCCCTCTCCTCAGCCGGCAACCAGGCTTCTCTGGTCCTCGGTCTCCCAGCCAGACGGTCCCTTGGTTTCTAGCTGTACGGGCCCGGGAGCACCCACCTGCAGCTCTGCCTGCAGTTTCATCATCTGGGGCTGCTCCTCTGCTCCCCGTCTCACAGTCTCCTTGCCGTCACCTCCAGCCTTGGCATGGCATGATCTCTGCGCCCGCTTTCACTTTCAAACATGCTTCCATGTGGGCTTCTTTTCCTTGATGGTCCTGGGAATGCTCACTCTTCCTGCTGCTGAGTTACCTCATCATCATAGCTGGCGGGGGGCGGGGGGGTGCGGTGCAAACTAAAACTGACGAATCCCCTCTATTAATGTTATCCACATCCTATTTGCATGTCCCACCCCCTCATTTAGTGAGAGTTATAGAGACACGAATAGAAGAGCCATATTAAGACATTTCACTTTACCACTTTACCCATCCCCTCTCTTTGGCCTCTGGGATGGCTCGTTTAAAACCCAGTAGAATCACAAAACAGACCAATGCCCTCATGTGGGGTCGTACACCTTATCTGCATGGTTGTATTCCCACAGGATTCTAGATACCTAATTTGCATTGTTGGCATGGTGTTTAATCTCCTTGGTGGGCCACAGACACCATGTTTGTATGCTCCCAATCATTGTGGGGAAGTCACAAAGACTCTGGGCACTAATTAGGTAACGCACTGCACACAGGTGGCAAACAAGCCTGGAATAGTCCTTCCGAAAGATCACAACTTGAAAACCCCAGGAGTATAATCCATCTTGGCACAATAAGGTGCCAAGACTTGGAGCAGACGTTTTGGCAGCTAGAAAACAGCACAGAGCTACAATGAGGGGCTACGAGAGTTTAGAACCATGTCTGGAAGCTACTCAAGCTATCTACAAATTCACAATTATCATTCGCTTCTGCTACTGTTCATTCTATATTTTTGTTTTCCTAATTTCCTACGTTTTCTTTGGCATATGATGGGAAATGCAAACAGTTACCTGTTTACATGTACCAACACTTTAATATCCAGAGAAGGATATCATACTTGGTAAAATAGAGGGTCAGTGAAAAAGAGGAAGACCTTCAACAAGACGGGCTGAAATCATGGTTGTAGCACTGGACTTACGCATAACCGCTATTGTGAGACTGGTGGAGGCAAGGCCAGTCAAACTTTTTCTTCTGTTAAACATAGGGTCATTATGAGTTGGAACTAACTCAATGTCACCTAAAAGCCACAACAGCAGTTCTTTGTTTCTGAGCACCCACCCCAGCTGTCACCGGCTATCTGGGGGTATTTAGATATTAGCTAAATTTAACACCCAAAGCCAATATCATTCCACATATCCAAGATCAAAGCACATGCCCCTGACACTCACAGCCAGCTCCGGTGTGTATGTGTTTGCGCACACATGCGTGTGCATATTCATGCACTACCAGCCCGCATGCTCACCTGACTGCATGACATGTGCTTCCAGACAGCTCCTTACCTGTGCCCGAGTCTCCTTGCCCATGCTTCTTCATATCATATCAGTCATTTCTAGGCAAGACACCAACAAGAGGCTTAAGGCCATGAGACATTTATCCAGATTTATAATGAGAATGTCTTTTTTCACATTATAAGTGGCATAATTCAACCCTAATCTTTAGTTCTCCCCAGCCCCCACAGGTGGAGATTAGAGCAAAGTAAAAGGATCATTCTTCTCCTCCCAGAGGTAATGGAAGCACTAATCTTCTGCACACCAAGCAGCGGCTCTCAGGACACACAGGAGCCACCTGGAGAGCTTTCAGAAACACCGATGCCTGGGCCCTGCCAGATCAGAATCGCTGAGGGAAGGACTCAGACATTCTTCTTTGTTCCTCCTGTTTACTTACTTGTTTTGGTCTATTTTTATTTTTTTAATTGCCCAAGTACTTCTCATTTTCAGCCAGGGTCAAGAACCACTGACACAAATGCTTTGGGCATTTCCTCTGTACAGCGATAGCCTGGGACCCAGCTGGCTTCTCTGAAAAGGGGGTTAATAGCATCAGTGTGCAAAATGAAACATCACTACCCGCCCCCAGAGAAGGCACAGCGAAGTTCTTTCAGAATACAGACAGTTCCCTAGATTACGAATAAGATCCATGTCTGTGTGTGAGTCTGTAAGTTGGCTATTATTAGCCTTATAAATAAATAAGCAAATAGATGAACGAATGAATGAATGAAACATTTTCTTGTGGTTTGGGTGAAAAAGGCCTTCTTGTATTACCCCTACCTGGATCAATGGTTCATGGTGTCTTGGTCTCTTGTCTAGAGATGGCTGATCTGGTGAGAAGAGCAAGCTAGTTCACCATCTAGACATTCTGTTTTATGGCATGAATTGGAATCTCTTCGACATAACACCACTCTTCCCACTGCTTTCTTGGGCTCTCCATTTTCACTCGCCCATCTTCCCTGCCATCTGAACTCTGTGTTTGGGTAATGCTACCCCTTGACTTCGAGTGGCTGTTGCTCTGAGGAACACAGTCCTCATGGGTGCTGTTGCTCAGCCTATAAGCTTGTCCTTTGTCTGACAGAATGGACTGGATTCCATTCCAAGTTTGAGAGGCATCTAAGGGCCATAGTCTTGGGGTTCTACCAGTCTCCATCAGACCCATAAATCTGTTCTTGTTTAATGATTTTGAATTCTGCTCTGTATTTTTCTCTCACTCTGTCTAGGACTGTGGTTTTCATTAGAGGAGTTGGTAGTGGTAGCTGGGAAGCATATAGTTCTTCTGATTCCCGGTTAGGGTTGGCTGTGGTTTGTGCAGTTGTGGTAGTTACGTAATCTGATGTCAATTTGGGACGTGAGAGGATTAAGAGTAAAGGGGTGGAGTCTAGTCCATTAATCAAGTCATAGCCAAGGAGGCCTTTGTGTGGGCATGGCCTTCCCCTGAGGAATCTGGGGATTCCTGGATTTCCTCTTTGGAGGTAGGAGATTCTCTCTCTCTCTCTCTCTCTCTCTCTCTCTCTCTCCCTCCCTCCCTCTCGGCTAACTCCATGAGAGATGCTCTACTGACAAGACACATGACACTACACTGATAGACTCCGTGCCCTGGGAACTGGAGGAGCCACATTGAGACCACTGCCAATACTGAGACGCTTCTGCTGCCACTGGATTCACAAGACTTTGCACCCACTGGTCTGTGATCATCCTGCTTTCTGCATCACTGTATATGTTTTGTGAGCCTGAAGAAGACTTTATGGATTGGTATTGGACATATGGGCTAATATCAGACTTATGGACTTGATCTGAACTAGGCTGGGATGTTTTCTCAGTATTCAATTACTCTTTTTTTGTTTTTGTTTTTGTTTTTGGGGGGCATCACTGCTTTCCAGTGGTGGGAGTAGGAGGCACAGCCCCACTGCTGGAATTGAACCTCCGTCCCAGTGGGCCGCAGTCCTGCGCACAACCACTACGCCACCAGTTACTCTTATAGAAAGCTCTTTCTACTTTTTTTTTTTTTTAGGCATCACTGCCCTCTGGTAGGAATGGGAGGCCCAGCCTTGCTGGTGCTGGATTTGAACTGCCAAGCCAGTCGGCTGCAGTTCCGCACGCAACCTCTACGCTACCGGGGCTCAGCCAGAAGCTCTTTCTTTTACACATATAAGTGTCCATGAATATATTTCTCTAGTCCACCCAGGTAGTAGTCTGTTGGTCCTTTGGACTAATAGTTTACTTGAGTGTTTGTTTTTTCTCCCACTTTTATTTGCTCCAGGTGGGAAAAGATCAATGGTTATAACTTGGCATCTCACAGCTTTTATGATCCTCGTTGTTACTCATTAAAGCATGATACAGAACATTGTTTCTATGGCCTATGTTAAGTCAGTTATTTAAGTGTTCCTTAGACCATGGTCCTAAACTCTCAAGTCTAGTGACTCATTCACTCCCTGAAGGTGTTTGGCTGTGGCTAGAAGTTTGTATAACTTTACCCCTGTGTGTTCTGCTATATTTAGTCATTTGGCAGTGCAAGAAAGGCTCAACGCCTTCTCAATGATTTAAAAGCTATAGGCACAGCAAGTGAAGGTGATTGTGCTGAAGTGTTGTTGCCAAGAGAGGTTGGTCCAATCACTTTAAAGAGTGGGCAAAGGAAATTTACAGAACATTAAAAGGCAAGTGTGTTTCCTACAGTTGCATTCTTAATCTTTTTTTTTTTTTTTGGGCGGGGGGCGGGCATCACTGCCCTCTGGTGGTCGTGGGAGCTACCCAGAGCTGCTCCTGAGAGCCGCTGCTGGATTTGAATTGCCAAGCCCGCAGGCCGTAGTCCCGCACTCAACCGCTTATGCCACCGGGGCTCAGCCTTGCATTCTTAATCTTTTTAGACTAAAGGAACATTAAGTGAAGCGCTTCAAAAATTGATTGTGGTAACGATTGTACAACTCTTCCTGAGATGAATGAACTACCAAATTGTGTGATATGTAGATTATGGCCCAATAAAACTGTTTAGAAAAATAAATTAAATGAAGCAACAGAACTGTGATGACATGTATTAAAAACAATTATGATCCATGATAACAGCAACTGGTGCAGATTGAGCATGCTCTATTAAGCATTTTACATATGTCAGAAGCCCTGGTGGTGCTGTGATTACACTCTGGGTCGCCACTCATGGGTAGGCAGTTCAAAACGACTAGAAGCGCCATAGAAGAAAGATGGGACTGTCTCCTGTACTGTTACCATCTCAGAAACTACCCTACCCTACAGGGTGCGAGATGAGTCAATATTGACTTGATGGCAGCGAGTTTGGTTTTAGTCTGTTTTACTTTCAACCATCCTGTAAAGTTGCTACTATTCCCTCTGCTTTATAGATGAAGACATTATGGCTCAGAGACGTTAATAACTTGCCTAGGGTTGTATGCCTCTCAACTAGAGTTCTCTAGACGCCAAAACCTATACTTCCAACCATTACAATTTGCCTCTCGGTAGGCCTAACACCAATGTCAATTGTCTAGAAGATCTGGTGGCTTAATGAGTACAAATTGGGCTGTTAATTCCAAGGTCCAGAGTTTGAAGCCACCAGCCATTGTTTGGGGGAAAGACTGGGCTTTCAATTCCTGTAAGAGTTATCATCGCAGAAGCTCACAGGGGCAGGTCTACCCTGTACCATAGGTCACTATGAGTTGTTTTTTATTTTCTGGCAAGGAGTTTATTTGTTTGGTTTTTCTGAGGACCACCAGGTGGAAAATCTTGAGATAAGCAACTTCCCTCAGAACTCTCTCTTAGAAATCATTGAATCTTCCTTCTAATGTGACCCCTTCTGAGTTTGGGCTATATTGTGGGAATGTTGAGGACTCTGGATTTGTGCAGGATCCAGTCTATGTCTGGAGCCAACTCGTTTAGAAATGAGGAAGGACCTGACACCTAGAACCCTGACTCCCTGGCAGTGAGAGCTCCAGCTCCCTCAACCTGACTCTGTAGCTTTGTTGAGTCAAGGCCTGGTGCTCGAACCACCACCAGGGCTCGACCTTGATTCATTGTCCTTTGACTCCAGAATGAACCTGTTTGAAGTCCTGCTGCCAACTCTTTTGCTGCTCTCGGAAAGGCAATGAGACAGGAACTTACAAAGCCGGTCATGGTGAGAGCCTCGAGTGGGAAAGGAGAGCCCAAACTCTGGATTCAGGGAAAACACTCTCTTGCCATAGAGGTCAAATGCGAGACGGTTATAAAGGGGAAAATAGAGAATTCCATGGGCTGTGTTTTCTGAACAAATGGCATGGTGGCCGTGTCTGACTTCCCCTAGCTACCCTTCCTCCCTCTGAGGAGAATCTCATTCTGAGTGCAGCACAGGCCGATTTCTGTGGGGCATAGGTCAGACAGTCCCCCACCCTTCAACTGCCTTTACCCTGTCCTGCCACCAACTGCCCCTCCCATGTTGTTAGATGCTGTCGAGGTGTCTGTGGCTCATGGCCGCTCTCTGTAGGACCCGTAATAGGAATTGCACTTCACCACAATGCTAACAGGGGAACGTTCTCTTGCAATTTATTTCTATTCGTTACTTACACAGATATCCGTTTCCCTCATTAGAATGTAGGGTTCCTGAGTTTTGCTTTTCTTGTCCTCTTACAAAGCCTGCCACGTCCCCTGCGGAATTTATTTTCCCAAGATGGCTGGATCGTCTTCTCCTAGTCCACATGCTCTCCTGAAATGTGTGCGACCCTCCTCCCTTCCCATTGACTTCTTGGATGTCCTTCTGTGGAATCTGGGTGGACTTGGGATGGCTTTGACTCATAGTCTATATTGGAGGTGGGGCTGCTGTGTCAAAGGCCACACACCTTCCAGCCGGTTTTTGAAGTGCTCCTTCTTGGGGCCTTTGTCTAGGTGCGCCGAAGGACAATCCCAGGGAAAGGTAGCCTCCAATTATATCATAGGCCTAGCGCCTGACAGACAAATGCAGACCTGGAGATCGATGTCGGCTCTCAGTCTCAACTCAGCCCCAGCTTTCCAAATCTTCCAGAACAGCCCTCAGATACGAGGAAGCAGAGAGAACTCCTCCCGGCTGTGCCCCCTCCAAATTCCTGATCTACCACTGAACGGAATAGAATGGCCGTCTTTCTGCCACACCACTGGTTGGGATGGTTTGGTGCAGCAGCAATGTGGGACTGCAATCGTCCCAACTTCACCTTCCCGTGAAACCTCAGATGATCAAGTAGACAACTTTTTCTTTTTACCTGACCCAGTTGGTGATCAACTTAGGCACTTGAAGATTGAGAACTTTCATCCATCTTACTTTTATCCTATTGAGGCGCGCTGTTGATGATATGCATGGGAAACGTCTAATCTTTAAAACACCAATCTTTGCCATTGATCTTAACATCCTGCTGCAGTGAGTTCCCCAGGTCAATTGTGTGTAGTGGGGAAAAAAGTGCCTCCTTTTATCCATTTTAAACAGGCTTCCTTTTCATCCCATCTCGTCCTCTTGTTCTTCCCCACGTAAAGCGATTTCCATTTGGTGGGTACCTAGACACAGAGCACTGCGTTGAGACAATAATCGTCCTTTGAGCTGGTCACCCACAAGGCCGCAGGCGTGCTGGGATGTGGAGCACGTGGATTTTCGCTGGTGACTTAAAGGTGGGGACTAATTAGTCACAGGCTCAGATCCAAAATTAAAAAACAAAACACAACAAAAGGAAGACTCGAAATTCTTCAAGAGACAACCTCTTTTTGTAGTTCTGGTCCATAGGAAGGTGGTCGACTGAGAAGGACACTGGTCACTTGAACAGAAGTGTCGAGCCTTTGGGTAGAATGCTTGACCCTTTGACGTCTCATCTTACCTATAGAGGGAAGGGATTCGGCCAGGAGTTCCTTTGGAGCCCATTTGGTCCAATATTCTCTCAATTGCAATTTGCAGATTCAAAAAATTGTTTGCCAGCGAGAGACTTCTCATACTGCTTCAGCTCGTGGGAAGATATTGTTTGTGCTTTCACAACTCTGGGGCTGGTACTGTAGCTGGTGACTGTCCAGGTGGTCCCAACACCGGTGGCCTGTGTGCTGCCGAGTGGAAGTACTCCCCACCTGGTCATCTGGGCTCTGGCCTCTGGGCAGCAGATGGCTGGGTCTGCCTTCCGAAGCACCCCAGGAGACGTTTCAGAACTTAAGCATGGCCTCATGTGTGCCATCAAATAGTGTTGAGTCAAGACAGGGTACACCTGCCCCATAGGGTGTCCAAGGTAGGACAGTCTGATGGATACAGACCACCACAGCTTTCTCTGCAGAGTGGCTGTGAGCGCACACTCCCCTGCTCATCTTTGGGTTCCCAACTGAGCGCTTAACCACTGTGCCACCAGGGATCCTTCAGAGGTTGCTAGTGAGCTCCGCCTCCCAACACCCACCATTCCCCACCCCAAACTTTTTTTTTTTTTTGTGGGGGGCATCACTGCTCTCCGGTGGAGAGAGAAGGAGGCCCAGCCCCACTGCTGGAACTGAACCTCCGTCCCAGTGGGCCGCAGTCCCGCGCACAACCACTACGCCACCGGGGCTCAGCCCCCAAACTTTGATTTTAATAAAATATTTTCTTTGTCCAAATAGAGGATCCCAAACAGACTTAGATGACCAAGAAATATATTCTTGTGATGACTACTCAGTGGCCGTTCTTATAGCCCGAGCCCTCTTGTGCTGGGTGGGGTGGCAACAGTGGCCTGTTGCTTGTATTATTCATTTAATAAAGCTTAATATACATTTGATGGGATGCTACATTTTAAAATCTAATTTTATTGGGAGCTTACACAACTCTTATCACAATCCATACATCCATCCATTGTGTCAAGCACATTTCTGTATTTGTTGCCTTCATCATTCTCAAAACATTTGCTTTCTACATGAGCCCTTGATATCAGCTCCTCATTTTCCCACTCCCTCTCCATTCCCCCTCACAAACCCTTTTAATTGAGAATTATTATTATTTTGTAATATACTGTCCAACATTCCCCTTCACCCACTTTTCTGTTGTCCATCCCCCAAGGAGTAGGCTATATGTGGATCCTTGTAATCCATTTCCCTCTTTCTACCTCACCCTCTCCCCACCCTCCTGGTATCGCCACTCTCAGCACTGGTCCTGAGGGGATCATCTGTCCTGGATTCCTGTGTCTCCAGTTCCTATCTGTACTAGTGTACATCCTCTGGTCCAGCCGGATTTGTAAGGTGGAATTGGGATCATGATAGTGAGAGGTGGGAAGGTGGGGAGGAAATATTTAGGAACTACACTGCACCCTGACTGGCTACACTGTAGCTGCTATACTGCACCCTGACTGGCTCATCTCCTCCCTGTGATCCTTCTGTAAGGGGATGTCCAGTTGCCTACAGATGGGTCTTGGGTCCCCAATCTGTACTCCCCCTCATTCACAGTGATTTGATTTTTGGTTCTTTGATGTCTGATACCTGATCCTTTCAATACCTCATGATCATATAGGCTGGTGTGCTTCTTCCATGTGGGCTTTGTTGCTTCTCAGCTAGAAGGCCGTTTGTTTACCTTCAAGCCTTTAAAACCCCAGATGCTATATCTTTTGATAACTGGGCATCATCAGCTTTCTTCACCACTTTTGCTTATGTACCTGCTTTGTCTTTAGCGATCATGTCAGGAAAGTGAGCATCATGGAATGCCAGTGTCTTAGAACAAAGTGTTCTTGAGTTGAGGGAGTACTTGAGTGGAAGGTCAATTTCCATCTGTTGCCTTAAAACTAACTCTATAAATATAAGACATAGATCTATTTCCCCATCCTCATAATAAATATATTTATATATGTACATGCCTTTATTTAGACCTCTATGAATGCCCTTTGCCTCCTAGTTTTTTCCTCTATTTCCTTTTACTTTCCTCTTGTCCCACTATCATGATCAGCCCTCATTTGGGTTTCAGTAATTCTTCTTGGTTGCATTACTCTGATCAAGTTTTACCAGGCCTCCCACACCCTCCTCACTCCTGATTTTGGATCACTTGTTGTTCTCTTGGCCTGAATTTGTTAACATTTTCTTTTCCCCACCTTCCCTTCTCCCATGTTCAATCAGAACTGCCTGTCCCATTGTTTTCTCCTCTAGATTTTTGTTTTGTTTAGTTTTGTTTTGTGGTATCACTGCCTTGGTGGGAGTAGGAAGCCCAGCCTTGCTCCTAGAGAGCTGCTGCTGGATTTGAATCGTCAACCCTGTGGGCCACCATCCTGCACACAACCACTATACCACCAGGGCTCAGACCCTCCTTCAGATTTTTTACCCAGCTTATCTTATCTAGCTAGACCTTCGGAAATAATAACAAGCATAAAAAATAAGACGGAGCAAAACAAAGCAACAAAACAAAACAACAACAACAAAAAGACTAATGACCAAAAGAAAAAAGGTCTGTTAATAGTTGAAGACTATTTGTTGGCCTTTAGGAGCTTTAGGAGTGTTTTCTGGTCAAGTCTGACGGGATGCCACACCTTGGCATATATTTTTTATATTCCCTTGGGACTTCCTTGCTCTGCTCCCCTTTCTGTTCTGTTACATACCCTTAGTGTTTTCCCTTGGCTTGGTGGGGTCAGGTCATGCAGAGTTCCCAAACTGTCTCCAGTGTTGTCCTCTGTAGGACTCTAGGTCAGTGAGGGACATTGTGTCTTATAGTGGGGCTGGCTATATGATCCTCTCTGTGCATTGGCTGCTCTGAGCAGGGATATTGTCCTCAAGGCTTGGTGGACCTGGATGTGCTCCACTCTCTCTTCCTCCCCCTTCATTTTCTCCCATGTTCTCTGGTCAGACATGTCCCTCTCCCTGAGCTGTAGCTTCAGTGCTGTCCTCTGAAGTAAATTCTTCTGGGGGGAAGGGCAGCTGTCCACATGGTTGGGATTGGGGCCAGCCTCTCAGAGCTCTTCACTGGTTCCCCTGCTTCCTGCCACTATGTTGCATTCACATCTTGGAGCACTGAGTTGAAATCTGGTCCCTCTTTCCCTGTGGAGATATAAACAATACCCTCCCCTTGGGTGTGTTAGTGCCCTCTTCTCCCACTACCCATTTCTTTGTTTCTTTTTTCTCCTCCTTTTTAGTTGGCTACCATATGTATCCCTGGATTTGGTCTGGCCATACTACATGGCCATGGTACCTGCCATACTACCTGGACCTCACCTCAGGAGCATTTGTATATAGTAGCATTTTCCTAATACCCCTTTTGATTTTTTTAAAGCTTACCTCAGTGGACTGATAGACTCACTTGTCCTTTTGTGCTTGGCTTAAATGGCTTAGCATAATTTCCTCCAGTTCTTCCTATGTGACGATGTGCTTCATATGTTACACTGTTTTTCAGCGACGCATAGTACTCCATTGTATGTATGTGCCAGTTTTTTAATCCATTCGTCAGTTGATGGAAATTTGGGTTGTTTCCAACTCCTTGCAGTTGTGAGCTGTGCTGCAATGAAAGTTGGAGCACAGATGTCTGGCAGTGGTCTGTTTCTTGCCTCTTCTGGGTATATGTCCAGGAGGGGGGTTGCTGGGTCCTGTAATAGCTCCATTTCTATCTGTTTCAGATTTCCTTATGTTTGTTACTTTGGTCAACAAATAGAATGTATAGGGGGAAAGTACCACATAGCCAGAGGTGACATACCGTCATTTATTTCAGCTTTGTGTTACACCCCACATTCCCACGAGAGCTTATGAGGGAAATCAGCAATTTCCGAAAGGGTTAAAAAAAAGCTAAAAATATTGTCAGAATAATTGCTGTAAGATCAGCAAAAGCAGAAAGGAGTTCAAAGATGAGCATGATACATTCAGAGAAGAGAAGTCACCTGTTTCTAATCTATCAAACACGACTAAAGTCTAGTTGGCCTCCCTCTTAAGGAAGGGGATCCTGTTCCAAGAGGGAGAAAATGGTTAAAGATGAATCACATGACCAATGATGTTTGTACAAAATCATAGAAAATTGCAAGTGAGGATGTCAATCAATAAGCAATATGGGAGTATCTTAAACAATAGTTTTATTGTTTTTGTCAGGTACTATTTAACATTTTATTAACTTTTTTTATAAATCATTTTATTGGGGGCTCATACAGCTCCTATCACGATCAATATATACATCAACTGTATGCAGAACACATTTGCACATTTGTTGCCATCATCATTCTCAAACCATCCTCCTTCTACCTAGGCAACCCATTTTATTAACATTTTAAAGCTGTTATGACATAATCTATTTTGTATACCTCTTAATTGTTCTTATTTAAGTATTTACCATATGAAAAAATAGACTATCTTTTTTTGTACTTAATGGTGATCAGGGCAGCAATCCAGTTGTTACATTATTTGAATCCCACCACTGGATACAGGTGAGCCAAAATAAAAATAAATAAGAAGAAATCCAAGCCAGATTTGTGCCTTAACCCAGGATGCTGATTCCAAGTTATGTGTGCAAGTCTGATTTCGTATCAAATCATCGGGGGGGGGGGGGAAGGGGCTTTTATAGGCACTTTCACTTCAAACAACTCCTCTCAGCATTCATCTTCCAGTGAAAGAGAACCGAGCATCCTAAGGACTGCCAAAATCATAGTTCAGAGATTCATAAAAACGTTTCCACATACCAAGCCCTTTCCCAATGCTTCCCGTGTGATCTCATTCGGTTTTCGAAACACTCTGTGAAAATAAACTAAAACCATTCTCATCGAGCTGATTCTGACTCTTGTGGTTGTCATTGCTGTTCGAGGCTGTCGGCTCCAGCTTGCAGCAATTCTATGAAAAACAGAACAAAGCACTGCCCAGTCTTGTGCCAGCCTCACAATTGCCACGCTTGAGCTCGTGTTGACGCTCCTGCACCCGACTATCTTGTCGAGGGTCTTCCTCTTTTTTTTTGTTTTGTTTTGTGGCATCACTGCCCCCTGGTGGGAGTAGGAGACCCAGCCTTGCTCCTGGAGAGCTGCTGCTGGATTTGAACCGTCCACCCTGTGGGCTGCAGTCCTGCACACAACCACTAGGCCACTGGGGATCAGCCCGGCTCTTCCTCTTTTTGTTGACCAGGGACTGGTCTCTGCTGACATATCTACAGTACACGAGACCAAGTCGCCTTCAAAGAAGTATTCTGATTATTCTTTCCAAGAAAGATTTGTTTGTTCTTCTGGCAGTTCGTGGTATATTCAGTGTTCATTTTCAACACCATAATTCGAAGGTATCAATTCTTCTTCGATCTTCTTTATTCAGTGTCCATCTGCACATGAGGCCATGGCTTGGGTCTTAGTCCTCCAAGTGACCTTCTCTCTCATCAGCGCTTTAAAGAGGTCTTGAGCAGCGGACTTGTCTACTGCAGTACGTCATGTGATTTCTTGACTGCTGCTTCCACGAACAGTAACGGTGAAACAAAATTAAATCCGTGACTTCAATCTTTTCTCCATTTGTCATGATGTTGTCTATGGGCCCAGTTGTGAGAGTTTGGGTTTTCTGTACAATAAGTTGCAATCCTGTGGCGTGTCTAGTGGAATCGAAACACTGGTCTTTGGGTCAGCAGGCCAATGCCCAGCCCACAGCACCACACAAGAATAGTTCTCTTATATCCCCCATTTTACAGACCAGGGAATATAGGCATAAGGAGATTAAACAACATGCTCAGATCACTCCTTTGGTAATGCTTAGCTTACAGAAATCTTCTTTTTGTATCTCCTTGATGTTTTAAATTTTACTTTATGAACTTATTTATTTTAACTTTTTATTGTGAGCTGGTTGAAGACTCACAGAGCAAAATTTCAGCTTCCCATTCAACAACTCATTTGGCTTCATGTCATTAATTTGCAATCCCCACAATGCAACATCACTTATTCAACTTCCTCCCTGAGTGTCCTGCTTCTTATTTAAAAGTACTGTGTTAATGAATTTTGGACCTCCATGCAAGTATTCCCTCAATGCAAGAACACTTTGTTCTATTACACTGGCATTCCCTGATGCTCACCTTCCTGACACGATTGCTGAAGACAAAGCAGGTGCATAAGCAAACGTGGTGAAGAAAGCTGATGGTGCCCAGCTAACAAAAGATATAGCTTCTGGGGTTTTAAAGACTTGAAGGTAAACAAGCGGCCATCAAGCCGAGAAGCAACAAAGCCCACATGGAAGAAGCACACCAGCCTGGGTGATCACGAGGTGTTGAAAGGATCAGGTGTCAGGCATCAAAAAACCAAAAATTAAATCATTGTGAATGAGGGGGAGTACAGATTGGGGACCCAAGACCCATCTGTAGGCAACTGGACATTCTATTATAGAAGGGTCATGTGGGATGGAGACAGGTCAGTCATGGTGCAGTGTAGCACTGATGAAACACACAGCTTTCCTCTTTGATGCTCGCCCCCCCACCACCCCCCACTGCCATGATCCCAATTCTACTTTCCAAATCTAGAGAGACCAGAGGATGTACACTGGTATTGACCAGAACTGGAAACACAGGGAATCCAGCACAGATAAACCCCTCAGGACCAATAATGAGAGTAGTGATACTAGGAGGGGACGGGGAATGTAGGGTAGAAAGGGGAAACCAATCACAATGATCTACATATAACCCCCTCCCAGGGGGACAGACAAGAGAAAAGTGGGCAACGGGAGATTTCAGACTGTGTAAGAAATGACAAAATAATAACAATTTATAAATTATCAAGGGTTCATGAGGAAGGGAGGGAGGAGGGAAGGGGAAAAATGAGCTGATACCAAGGGCTCAAGCAGAAAAAATGTTTAAGAATGATGATGGCAACAAATGTACAAATGTTCTTGACACGATGGATAGATGGATTGTGATAAGAGTTGTATGAGACCCCAATAAAATGATTTCTTTTTGTGGGCATCACTGCCTCTGGTGATCATGGGTGCTACCCAATGCCGCTCCTGAGAGCCGCCACTGGATTTGAACCGACAAGCCCGCGAGCTGCAGTTCTGCACTCAACCACTTATGCCACCAGGGCTCAGCCCAAAATGATTTTTTTTTTTAAGAAAAAAAGAAAAGTACTGTGCCCGGTGACCTGCCCTATTTTTTATTCCCAGCCAAAGCCAACGCCGCCAGGTGTTCACTCTTTCCGTGGCTTAAGCTGAGAAGGTAGTGGAGAAAAGCCATGGAACCAATCACTGGGTAGGCAATCGGGCATGGGCCTTAATCAGCAAGAGTGCTTATTCTCTTTGACTACAGATGAGGACATGAGCCAAGAAAGATGTTTCGGGCTGAATTCAACACATTGAAAAAGAGACTTTTAGAGGGAGTCCAAACGTTGGCAAGCTCGGGCTTTGACCTGTTTCCTGGGATCCTGAAGGGTGTTTGTACAGGAGTCTTGGTGACATCTGGGGTTACTCAGTTTGAAACCACAAGCCACTCTGAGGGAGGGAAGGAAGTTTTCTACTCCTGTACAGTCACGGTCCCAGAAACCCACAGGACTTTCCGTCCTATTCGGTTACCAGGAGCTTGTAGGGACTGGGAGGCAGGGAGCTGGGGTTTGGTTTGTTTGTCCCACATCCTGGCTAGTGGTGTGCGTGCTGTTATTGAATTTGACATTGGTCGTATGTGTCCCAGGGATCACTGTTCTTGGTATGAGGGTGAGTCCCTGCACAGTGAGCTCGCCACCTAAGGCAGATAGGCACCGAAAAGCTGGGTGACTTGAGAAGTGGCTCCTCTCTGACGTCTCTGAGTTTGTCCAGATTGTTTGGCTTTTGGGTAGTGTGTGTTTGGCCTTCTGGTGTGTTTACTCTGGCAACAGCGGGAGGCAGGTGTGAAAGACGTCTCTCTGAGAACTGTTCGTTTGAAACATGGTACCACCTCTGTACAGCTTCCTTCCTGGGCACTGCCAGAAGACAAAGCCCATCTCCAAAAGTGTGGGGATTGTTGCTTGTCCCCCTTTCTCCCCTGAGATGACTTTGAAGTCCTCGATAGTGTTGTGTGTATGTGTGTACGTGTGTGTATGTGTGTGTGTCTTTCTTCTGGCTTTAGATCCACCCCCATTCCCCCAACCCCCCGGTCTCTGGCCTCTGCAGGTTTGTGCCCTGCTCTGTTCAATCCTCCCCGCTCTCTCTGGTCTTACACCCCAGCGGACTCTCTGCCAGCCAAAGGACTTGCTCTGTGTGGCTCGCTAATATTTTTTTCCAGGGTGATTTTTCCTGCTATAAATCTTCTCCTCCACAACGCCTCTCTTCCTCAAGCAATGAATCACAAGCTAAGAGGCTGTGAGGGTGGAAGAACTGGGTCCGGAGCCCCGAGGGTCAGCCAGTGCGGGCTTGTCAGCCTCCTCTGTTTATGCTGCAGCAGAAGCGGGCGTGCAGGCGTGGTGCTGAGGTCACCGCACAGGAAAGGCCTTCTGGGCCCATTCCCTCTGCCCGCAAGCCTTCTGGGTATCTGGGTAATGAAGAGACCCGGCTTCAGAAAACACGCTTGGGCTGGGATCCAGGAAGAGATGCTCCTTGAGTCCAGGTCAGGTTGGCATGGGAAGGTCGTGGTAGAGTGAGTTTGGGCTCCATGCTTCACCCCTCCCATGCTGCTTTGCCATGCCTCCTGTCAAAAGGAAAGTGTCTTTCCTGGACCGTCAATTCCAGATTTGACCACGAGAACTCTTTTGACTGGCAGGATATGGGAGTTCTGTGTCGGTGAATCCATTTCGACAGAGCAGTGCTGCCTCGAGAGCGCCGTCTTTGTGGGGGCAGGTTCCCGGATCTTTCCCTTGTGGCACTACTGCGTGGCTTCAAACTGCCAGCCTTTCATTTGTGCTCAATCATGGCCTCAGCAGGGCTCCCCGATGGGAAAGTCTACCTCAACCTGCATTGCCATCCAATCCATTCTGGTTAGGGACACCGTCCTGCAGGGTTTCCACGACTGTAAACGTTTGTGGAAGCAGGCTGCCCCCTCCTTCAAGGAGATGTTGGTGGGGCCCCTCCGCTGACTTTCTGATAGGCTCTGACAGAGGCCACAGACAGGCTGAGGTGGAGGACAGATGGGGCGACCCTGGTTGCAGAAGAGATTCACAAGGAGCAGTTCAGGGTCAAGGCAAGAGTGAGAGGCTGAGGAAGACCTTGAATGCAAGATAAAGAGCTGGAATCTGATTCTGGTCTTTGAGCCCGGGAGTTGTGCCCCAAACAGGGTGTGAGGAGGGTGATCCAGAAGTCCCCTATCAAAGGGATCTCTGAAGGGGGAAGCGGGGGAGAGGTGACCTTCCAGAGACACAGCAGGCATCTGGGAGGGAGGCTCAGAGGCCCTGGACGAGAAAAGGCAGATCCCAAGCCGCTGTTGCTCAGCCATCCCTGCCTGGACATGACCTCGGCCTTCCCCACAGCACACACTGTAATTACAGTGACAGTTAGGATTGGGGGTTTTACAGGTGTCTCATGCTGCTGACTGTGCAGGGGCCAACACAGCAGGGTCAGAGACAGTCACTCTCAGTGGCATCACTGACTCTTCTCCTCTAGTCTGCCACACCCTGGGAACAGTACCGGCCCGGTGCCTTCTCGCACAGACCACTGGCTCCACCCTCTTCAGTGTCCGCAGAGAACAGCATGGACATAGATCTGCCAAGGGAAGTGGTTGTGTTTGGGGTTTTTAAAAATCATTTTATTGGGGGCTCTTATCACAAGTCATCCATCCACTCATTGTATGCAAAACACATTTGTATGTTTATTGCCATCATCATTCTCAAAACATTTTCTTTCTATTTAAGCCCTTGGTATTAGCAACTCAGATGTCCCCTTCCTCCACACTCCTCCCTCCCTCATAATCCCTTGAGAATTTATAAATTATTATTATTCTGTCATATTGTACCCTGGTGTCTCCCTTCACCCAGTTCCCTGTTGTCTGTACCCCAGAAAGGAGATTATATGTAGGTCCTTGTAATCGGTTCCCACTTTATACCCCATCTTCTTTCCACCCTCCCGGTATTACCACTCTTCCCACTGGTCCCGAAGGGATCATCTGTCCTGGATTTCCTACCTCTACCAGTGTACATCCTCTGGTCTAGCTGTAAAGTAGAATTGGGATTGTGATTGTGGGGGTGGGGCAACAGGAAGCATTTAAGAACTAGAGGAGTGCAAATGCGATCTGCATACAACTGATGTATGTACAGATTGTGAGGGGAGGTGTGTGAGTACCCAATAAAATGATTCATTTTAAAAAAGGGGGGGCGGGGAAAGAGGAGCTTTTTTTTTTTCAAGAGGAGCTTATACCAAGGGCCCAAGTGGGAAAAATTTGGAAATGTATGTGGCAACATATGTGCAATGTGCTTGATACAGATGATGTACTGAGTGTTATAATAGCTGTAAGAGCCCCCAATAAAATTATTTTAAAAAAGAGAACTAGAGAAAATTTGCATATTCATTGTTGCTACACTGCACCCTGATTGGCTCGTCTGCTCCCCCGAGACCCTTCTGTAAGTGGTTGTGTTTTATGGTGGCAAAGATACAAGCCTATATAACACAACACTTGCTAAGTCGACATTGTTCAACCCAGTGTCGATAGCTTCATTCATCAGGCTGAGTAACCCCCAAACCCTCTCCCCGCCGCCCACCCTGCTCACTTGCCAAATCATCTCTCACCATCAACAACTACTCAGAGCTTCCTAAACAACGATTGTCCCTGGAAAGGTGATTCTGACAAATTACTCATTCTTCAAGGATAATGGCAACCTACATGCAAAATGTGCTTGACCCAATGGATGTATGGATTGCTATAAGAGCTGTAAGAGCCCCCAGTAAAATGATTTTTTTTAAAAGTTGTTCATTTTTTCCTTCCAGTCTGAACTTTTTATTTTTAAGGGGCTAGGTCAAAATGGCATGTGGAGCAGCTGGTGCCCAGGAGGCATGTCCTTTGCGGCTCCCAATTGACGATGAAGGCCACTGGAAGCACCCCAGGAGAAAGCCCCGGTGATCTCCTGAGTGAGAACTAACACCACAGCAGTCGATCCATTTCCAGTCTGGTTCCCAGGATCACCTGGCAAAGCAAGGCTGAAGGGCGTCGCTACTAATGGAGACGTTGCCAGTTCTCACTCACCTGCCACTCCCCGGGAGAGAAGACCTGACTATTGGTTCCCATACCTGGCGCAGCCTCGGAAACCCCAGGAATCACTCTGAGTAGGCATTGGCGGGACAGCATCCAACAGTAAACAACACCCCTTTCTGTAAAAGAACCAGGCGGTACGTGTCTGTGGCTTTGTTCTGTCTCCCTGCAGCCCCTCTCCAGCAGAGGGAAGCCACCGGAGAGCAGATCTGAATAAATGAGCCAGACTGCCCCGATCATGGTCATCGCCTCACATAGGCTCTGGGGTTTGCCCCATGGACCATACTTTGTGAAGTGTTCTGGAACGATGCTAACAGAAATGCACTGTGAGTGCTGCATTTGGTTTTATATCCTCTAGTAGGGGGAATTTATTTTGATAATGAAATACATCTTCAGAACACATTTTACTTAATTCACCGGCTCCAAAATACTGTCAGTTCAACATGCAAATACAAATAATTACTGAAGCGTTGCTGTTCTTGCACTTAGTCTTTCTGAATCAGCTGTGAGTCTTATACTTCGTCTCTCACGCTCGGGGGCTGGTGAGCCTTTCAAGTGTGTGACAGCCAGCCATGGCGAGTGGTGGTTATGTAGACTCTAGATTTGCTTCATTTGTGTGCATGTGGTCATGCATATTTTTACAAGACAGGAGCAGTATAATAGACACCCTCCCCCACCCCATGTGATCTTTCTTGGCAGCCTTTTCTTATCAGTCCATAAAGATCAACCCCCCCCCCTTTTTTTTTGTTACCGTGTCAGACGCTGTTGTTTAGATGTACGGGGACCATGTCAAAAAGCACTGCTGCCGAGTCAAAGGAACCTGTGTTAAGCACCAAGGCCAAACTGTGAAGCTGCTGCTGCTCAGCACCTCTCCCACCCAGGTCTGTCCACTGCCGAAGGAGCTGCTGCAGTCCCTCCAACCTGTGCCCGGGGATTTTGTGCTCTTCCATTTACACCACATCAAAAGCGCTATTTTGGCATCCGTGGGAGATTCAAAACATGTTCCTTGTTAATGTTCTTCGAGTTTTGGCAACAACAGGAAGTCTGAAGGAGCAAGACCAGGCCATGTGGTGGTAGGTAAGGTAAACTTTCTCAGTGGAATGCTCAGAGGACAGCCCTGGAAGAGTAAGCAGGTGCCTTGTGAAGGGCACACAAACTCCTCTGTGCAACTTTATTTTTTTCCCCTTATCAATGCAGTTTTTTTAAAAGGGTTTCTTTAAAATAAACCCTTGTGATTGTCCTGTGTCTTTTCAGAAACTTGATTAATAATACCCCTTTGGATTAAGACCAGAGAGCAGCCCCCGTAACCTTCTGCGCTGACCTCTCGACCTTGGACTTCATTGACTCAGCAGATCCTTTGGGCAGCTACTCTTCGGGATCTTGTTTGAAGGTGTGTATCACCGAGAGAACTTGTCTGCGGACTTCCGCTGATCACACACACCCAGTCAAACACATTGTATTTGGAAGGAGGCCCTGCACATATGAAGAAAGTTGGAAATATGGAGCTTTCTGCTCCCACAACGAATCACAGTCTCAGACTCATGGGGGCCGCTCTGCCTGGTCCCATGTCCTCAGGGGCTGCTACCAGCTGGCTTCCACATGGTAGCGGTGATTGATGATGTAAAAATCGGAACCCCTAGTGGTAACACTTTTTTATTTACCCCCACATCATAATTTATTTGATCAGTTCCTTACTGATAGACCTTCGTATCGGTCGTGATTTTGAATGGTTGCTGAACATAGGGTCGGCATGAGTCTTCCACCTATAACTGCTGGTTCCTCTGGAGTTCTTTCCTTCGCACACATCCTCATGCTTTGGAGTGCTAGATCAAAGGCTGTGATGACATTGCAAGCTTCAGACACAGTTGCCAAGTTGGAGGGCTACACTTGTATCATGTGCTTCTTTGTATTTCATTGCCTTGGCACTCAGTGAACAATTGTGAAAGAAATGGTTAGATAAAAATCTCCTTCCATCAAGGGCAGAGGAAGCAGATAGAAATTGAAGAGAGGGATAGGGAGAGGGAGAGAGAGAAAGGAGTAAATAAAACGTCAACAGGGGCTCCTGGTGCACTGTGGCTGTTAAGTGTCATCCAGGCAATTTTCGGCCCTTACCCACCCCCGAGGGACAGAGTAGAACGGTCCCGTAGGGTTTTCTTGGCGGTCGTGTTTCTGGGAACAGGTCTCTCAGCCATTTTCCCCAGGCAGCTGCTGGCTGCGTTGTAATTGCTGACCTCTGAACAGTTGTACCACCAGCGGCCCTGAATGGCATGATCAGGAGATATGAATTGAACACTCCCTCCTCTCCAAGGTGGCCTGGTGGTGTGAAATGCCTGTTTAGTTTTCTGTGGTGTTTCTCAGAAATCAGCCGAGGCCCCACCCCACCCCCACTCCCATCAGAAAGCCCCCCTAGCTATGAACTTTCAGCTGGGCCTGGGAATTGTTCCTGGCAGTGGAAGACCTCTGTGCAGCTAGGTCATCCAGTGGTGGGCAAGGCCGAGACTCCTGAACAAAGAACTTTCCAGGGCTCTCTGAACAACGTGGATTCTCATCCACTCAACGACGTATCTGAGCACAATGCAATGTGCTGGCATATCCCTAAACATGTTGTCATGTGTCATCAAGTGGATGCCAACCTCCAGCACACCCTCCTGAGCAGAGGTGGAACGGACTCTCCCAGTCACCCACGCATTCTCCAAGGGCACTGAGGCAAAATAGCCTGCCCATACCACCTGTGCAGCTCAGCCCCGAGAGACCAGGCACCATTCACCCCAGGCCTGCCTGGCTAAGGGTCCCCACCAGGCCAGGAGACATTTGAACCTTCAGGGGTGGGGGAAGGGCATTTAAGACGAGGCAAACACCAGCGCTGGGGCCAGAAGTGTGTGTGTGTGTGCAATGTTCAGTCTGACTGGGGTGGGAGGAAGAAGGTCGTGAGAGATAAGACTGGCAGAGACTAGAGGAAGCTGACTGTCGAGTTTCTCTGATTGTTTTTCTGGGAATCCCTACTTTCCTGCCAGGACCTCTCACTATAACTCCGAATCACATACTTCCTCGCCTATATTCGGGCACCACTTTGCCTGTGCTTCCAAATGGAAGCTTCCTCTGGTGCCCCGATGTGCGGTGCTCGAGGTGTGTATGCAAACTACCTCAGCTGATGGACTTGAAGCCAAGCTTACCTTCTGGGTGACCTCGCCTCTTATTTTCAGAACAAGATCAAAGCCAGAGGGACTGCACCTTCAGTGCTTGATTCAGAGAGGCTGCAGCAGTCTCTGAAGAGCCCAGCTTTGGCCGGAGTTCAAATCCAGCCTCACCATTCCACTCCTGTTCGTTCCCTTCTTGCAGCTGCAAAGGCAACTTGCCTCCAAGGCTGTGCTTTTGGGAGCAAGGAAAGAAACACAGCCGTAGCTCATTTTTATAAAACAACAGCTAATATATCTAGGGAGGGGGAGGGGAATCCCCAGGGTCATTGGAGCTGCAGACAACCCCTCCACAGGAAAGAGAAACCTGGAAGATAACAGTGTTCACCTCCACCTCACTCTTTCTCTTTCCTTACTGTCTTTCTACATCGAGCTTTTTTCCTGTCTTGACGATGCTTCACATTTTGAAGAAGGCAGGGACATTGAAAGAAAATCTACCTTTAAAAAAAAGATGGGGGGGGGACACTTTCATGGAAGAGATTTAGAATGTTGAGGCTTACATTGGAATGGGCAGCAGAGAAATCTAACAATCTAGCAACAACGATTGCAGGGTTAGGCCACATGAACAATCCATCTGTCTTGTACTGCCTTAAGAAGGTGTCTCGACCTCTCTTTCCCCCAACTGAAGGATCCCTGGAGGCTGCATACTTTGGGCTGCTCACAATAAGGTCAGCAGTTGAAAACCGCCAGTTGCACCTTGGGAGAAAGACGAGACCAGAAAGAGCTACCATCTCAGAAACTCACCGGGGGCAGCCCTACCCTGTCCTACAGGATCATGATAAGTCCAGCTGGACTCGGTGATGGTGAGTTCAGGTTCCAAGAAGAAGGGTTCCTTCCATCCTTCCTTCCTTCCTTCCTTCCTTCCTTCCTTCTTTCTCGAAGAGATGCAAAGCACCCAGACAGCCAGTGCTCCAGACCTCCAGGAGCTGACAAAGCTGCAGCAGGCTGGAGAATCACCCCTGGACTCCCTGGGTGGTGCCAGCTGCTCATGCGCTCGGTTCACCGAGGGGGGAGGTGCCAGTCTACCCAGAGCTCTTTGAAAGGCCCGGTGATCTGCTTCAATCCCAACACACGTGGGGATGTTTGGGATGCCAAGGTAATGGGTGTGGTCTCGGGATATGGGGCGCTGCAGGCTGTGATGGGGGCCTTGGCAGGATTGTCACATCATCTTCAGATTGGGCATCGCTCTGTGGCGGGTTCTGGGTGGAAATGCCTCCCTACCCCCAAGCTCTAAAGGGCACCCCCTGCACCCTCCTTGACCTTTCAGACAGCACCCTCCACTTCCTCCAGCTCCTGGGGTCACCCCAAGGGAGAACTCAGCAATTATCGGCATGGAAAATCTGGACTCAGACCTCCTGTCCTGCTGGACTGGGCTGGAGGGCAAGGAGGTGCTGAAGGCAGAGAAACCATCTCAGACTATCTTTAGGTAAACCGTCACCTGCAACAGTGTGTTAGTCCAGGTTGACTAGAGAAACAAATCCAGAGATACTCATATACATGTAAGAGACAGCTTTATATCAAAGAGGAATTGTATATTGAGAAAACATCCCAGCCCTGTCCAGATCAAGTCCTTAAGTCCGATATTAGCCCATATGTCGGAT
>PVJH01005260.1:0-114467 GCA_004026705.1 Nesogale talazaci | reverse complement strand
GATGTTCACACCTCACAAATGACAAGGTGAACCAAGAAAAAACACCCAAACTTTTCTTTATTATTTACTTTTTCTAGTAAGATATTACTCCATCCACTCACACTAAAAGCAGAAATGTCTGAACATCTCTTGTTTTTAGAAATTAAGTAGGAAGTATTATAGATCTATTTAAACATATTTAATTACCAAAAATGTGACCCACTTTTTGAATGAACTCCATTGGTAACAAGAGTGAACACAAGTTGGCGATTAGGGTCAGAATTTTCCATCTGTCATTTCATTAAAGCCTCACACCCACCCTGTGAAGCAAGCACACACCTCATCCAATGGATGATAAAACTTGGGGTTAGAAAGAGGAGGAAAGTGTCAAATGGAAAAGGGAAAACGCTTTGAAGAATAAAAGGAGTCTTTAAGGTGACCAGATGTCCCACTTTTTAACAATTTATCCTGCAGTGTTTTAAAATTAAATAAATATATTACAATACTATTTTTGCATTCTATGAACATTTTTCTTGCTCCATATAGACCCAATTTTTAATCAAGAATCCCCCTCCCCAGTCCATGGTGTCCTGCTTAAAGTCTGGTCCCTTTACTTTAAAACAATGTGTGGCAGTTGGATTTTAAGTCAACTTGAATATGTAGGAAAGTGTAGGGGTGGAGTTCAACCTATCAGGTCGCAGCCTGATGACGCCTTCCGGAGAGATGTGTTCTTATAAGGCGAAACCAGGAAGTTCCCTCTTTGCCTCTCCTCCTTCCTATCTTCCGGATGCTGCCTGCCTCCAGAGATGGCCCCTGGTTGGCTGCCTGACTTAGAGCAGGTATCACCGGGCCTGCCATCCCCCAACCTTGGATCCCGGCAACTGTGCGCTCAGTGGCCTGCCATCTTCCTGTATTCCACATCACCTTTCTGAGTTGTCAGCTGCAACTACGTGATTCAGAAGAAGGACCCGGCTTTCATCTGACGTGCAGACTTGAGTTGGACTGGGAAATCTTTTGATATGAGATTACTTGTTGATATAAAACTCTTATATACTCATATATGAATGTCACCAATCAGTCGGGTTCTTTTCCTAGACCTTAAATATCTTGGGAACAGGGACCAGATCTAGTCTTCTCTTTGTAACCTTATCAAGTGTTGGGCTAATAAACTTTTGGGGTCAACTGTTTGAATTCCATGTCTTCCTATCTATCTGTGGTCTGAGGGAAGCACCTTCTGTGCTGTTGGGAAGTAAATCGTCACAGGGTAGTATGGCCCTGGTTTGGAAGCACGTGGTTTCAAGGATATTTTTATAAGGGTATAGCTTTGATGTCAGCATCAAATGTGCTCTTTCAGAACCTACAGGGGGTCGTTGTGAGTCAACATGGACTTGATGGCAGTGAGTTGAGTTTGTGGGGGTCAACTAGTTTCAATGTTGCTCTTCTCCTTGATAGACGCATGGGCCATGTGTTGTGCCACTAGACTTGCAGAGGTCCCCATGACCTCCTCACTGGAGTTTTTGTAACAGTGTCGTGGAGCTGAGTTCTCAGTTGACTTGCAAGTGATTGTTTCCCTTGTGAAACTCCACCTTAAGGACAGTTTTCCATCTGTTCCAGGGCAGTGGATTGTGCCTTGCCTTAGCTGCTCAGACAACAGGACCTGCGACTGGAGGGAAATAACTTGGCAACCTCACAACTGCCAATACGGTGTCCTGACGAAACCTCAACTGCAGCAGTGCCTGGGAGGAAAGAAGGTGGGTTCTGGAAGCAGTCAAAACAAGCCTTTTGACATAAGCTACCTCACGACACCCAAAGCTGAAGCTCCAGGGCCTGCTACTGCTCACTCACTCCATGGAGGGCCACTAGATCATGCACTGGGGCTCTCTGAAGCATGCAGAGAAGTTACCACAGAAGTTTAACAATCCCTGCTCAAAATATTCAGCGAGTTCCAAACTAAGCCTCTTTGCCAGATGGAGGATATTAAAGTCGTGGTCTGCGCTGACCCAATTCCCGGCTGTTTTCTCAGCAGAACTATTTGGGAGCTTGCCACGCCAACTGACAGTTGGCGGCTGAGAGCAGCTGGATTCGTCCACTGCCGCTTCAGCAGGCTCTGCTGGTGAAACAGGCATCTGGAGCTCAGCACATGAACCTCCACCACCCCGCATGCAAGACTCGCTTCCTTTCCAGCTGACCACGTGCATGGCGTCGTTCTCACACTAACCTCCTGCTCTTCTTTCACATCCCGGGCAGGTCTCGCATGGACCGCACTAGACTGGCTTGTCTTTTTAGGGAGGCTCCTAAGCCAAGCTCTGGGACATGCAGTGTCTTCTTGCTAGGCTTGCTCTGACTAGGTAGCGCCCGGCAGAGCTCCGGGACATACGCGTTGGGCAGTAAGACTGTGATGCTTGGTTAACATGAAGTAAGTAACTTTTACACAGTTTTTCTTTCTCTGTGGGATGGATAATGCCTTATAAACTGCTTGTAAGCTTTCATACATGGTCAAGACTGCTCTCAAAGCTGGTGAAAACAAACAGAACCAAAAAAGCTCTATTAGCTGGTAGCACATAAAGGAAAGAGCTTCGGGCTGAATGTGTGATGTGTTTGCTGGCAGCAGATAGTTTATGAGGAATGGAAGGGGGTGAGAGGTAGGGTGAGAGGATGGATATCTCCAAGGTGATTTTAATACAAATGCCTCGATTTTCAGGACTAAAAAGCAAGATATAGCTTGAAAGACAAAGAGGCCATATCCGTGACTTTCAAAAGGTGAAGGGAAGGAAATAAACATTTAGTACCATTTGCTGCTGTCATTATTATTATCAGAGCTCTGACTTTCTACCAGGAACCACACTATTCATGCCCTTGCACTTGAAGCTCAACCAGACTCTAAGCTTCATAAGGGCAGGTAACGTTTCCAATTCCCTGCATCATCTCACTGCTTAGCACAGACTCCCACGCCAAAGAGTTACATGAGAAGCACTTGTTGATTTCGATACATGCATTAATGAAATTCTTTTTCATTCATAATCACAGCTTGGTAAGGTAGGTATCATTCCACCCATATTTCTAAATACTTTCATTGGGAGCTCTTACATCCCTTATCATAATCCATATATTTTTCCAAAGTGTCAAGCGCATTTGCACATATGGTGCCATATCATTTTCAAAGCATTCGCTTCCCATGTGAGCCCCTAATATCAGGTCCCTATTTCTTCTTCAACCACTCTCCCTCACAAACCCTTAATGATTATTTTTTCCATATCTTATATCATCCCCCACCATCCCTCACCCACTCTTTCATTATTCGTCTCCCTGGGAGGGGGTTCTAGATTGATCCTTGTGATTGAATCCCTCTCTCTCCCCCGTCCCCCACCCTCCTCTCATTCCAACCATTTGATACTTAGGAAAACTTAGTCACAGAGAGGTTGAGTCATTCGCCTATCATCACACCTAACTGAGTGGCAACCATGCAGGCCCAATTTTGACCACTGACTTGAAAATGCCAGCCTTCATATTCTAGAAACACAGGACAGGATGCAATGAAAATAGTTATTACACTCACAGTTGTGATTCTGCTAAACTCTTTTTGCATCCTGTTCTGACCTAAGATTCTCAATGGATAAGGATACTTCTTTGATGATTTCATAGTCTAATAAGGTGAGGGGTAAGAGATGTTCATTCAAGTTCAACATTAAATCCATGTAACACAGTTTGTCATGTATGTGTTTCTCATCTTCAAAAATAATAAGCATGTCTGATCTAACCCTAGACTTTGGGTTAGCCACCTTTGTTAAAGCAAATGGCTTCAACTCTTTCTTAGATTTTTAAAAGTATAATTTTGAGATTAATTATTAGCACCCCTGCAAATATAGGCATCCTTTAGAGATGTTGCAGAATTGGTTTCAGACTACAACAATATGTTGAATGTCTTAATAGAGGGAATGACCTAAATCTTTGTTTCCCAGTGCATTCAAAAGCTACATTTATACTACAGTCTACTCAGTGTGCAATAGCATCTTGAAAATGTTAGAACTAGTCTGTGAATTATCAAAATATGATATACACCAAAGAGCACATGATACTGGGGGGGGGGGATGGCATCAATAGAAAGGCTTGCCCCAGGATTGTGACAATCCTTCAATTTGTACAAATCATAGTATCTGTGAAGCACGACAAGGGGAAGCATAATAAAATGAGATGCAACTATAACCGGTAAGGAAAGAAAAGACCCCTTTTCCTATCAGCTAGCAAAGGAGATAGGAACTTGCTAAGCTACAACCAAACCCACTGCCACCGAGTTGATCTTGACCCTGTAGGACAGAGTCGAATTGCCCTGAAAATGAAAGTCTAAGCTTAGATTGCTAAGGAGTCCTGGGAGTACAGTCAGGTAAGCATTGGACTGCTAACTCCTAGATTCAAACCCACCAGCAGTTTGAGAGAGAAAGAGGAGCCTCTAACATTATCATCATGGGTGTGCTAGGTGTAATTGTACAGCAGTAATTATTAATTATAGTAAAGTCATAGAGAACATGAGGGATATAAATAATGGATTCAGACACATTTCATGGTAGCATGCTCACCTCAGCCCCGCTTGGTGGTCCACGTGGAGATTGGGAAAGAGAGAGAGAGAGAGAGAGAGAGAGAGAACATGGGAAAAGGGAACAGGGAGGAGAGGGAGAAGGGTTGGGGGAGGAGAGACGGTCGAGCTAAAGCTTCTTTATTCTGACCAAGCCTTATATATCTTTTGGAGACATACAAGTCTCCTAGTTATAGGTAAGGACATATGGCACAAGAAAGGGTTGTGCTATAGGTACTACAGCAAGGAGAGATTATCTAGGGGTACGTATGTATTAGGAGAGGGAGATTATTGGGGTCCCCATGTGACAAGATGGATGGACCTAAGATTCATGATGGCAGTAGCCTAACCTTCATGGTCCTTGGGCAGGAGACTTAATTTAGCTAAAGTGTTTAGTGGGAGTGACCCATGGTCCTAACAACAGGGAGTCAGCCCTATCTTTTGTGGGAGAGATAATGGCCTCTGGATATCTGAAACCTTTAGGGAGAATAATTAAGCTATGGACCTCCTACCAGATGGTGGCACATGGTTACTAATCTTTGCTTAATATTTTGGAGGAGATATAACTGAGGGAATGTCCTGCCTTCATCCGACAGAGACTGCCTGCACTTTTAAAGGTGGTGTCTTTGTTAGGTGCTCTTGAGCTCTTTCTGGCTCATAATACACATAGACCCTGTGGAAAACAAGCACGAAATACTTCCCAGGCCTGTGATAGCCTCACAATTGCTTTTCTGTTTGAGCCCATTTTGTGCAGCCACAGTGTCAACCCCTCTCATCAAGGCCCTTCCACTGCAACTAGCATGATATCCTTCTCCAGGACCTGGTCTCTCCTAATACTATGACTAAGTACATACGATGAAGTCTCATCATTCTTGCCTCTAAGGATCATTCTGGCTGTCCTTCTTCCAAGATAGATATATTTATTTCTTTTGGTAGGCCATGGTACTTTCTTCTTCATCATCAACACCAGAATTCAAATGCATAGATTTTTGGTCAGTCTTCCTTATTCAATGACCAACTTTCACATGCATGTGGGGCAATTGAAAATACCGTGGTTTGGGTCAGGCATACGTTGGTCCTCAAAGTAACATGTTTGCTTTTCAACACTTTAAAGAGATCTTGTGCAGCAGATCTACCCAGTGCAGTGAGTCATTTGATCTTTTGACTGACATTTCTATGAGCATTGATTGTGGACCCAAGTACAATGTACACCTTTATGGCCTTGGAAACGCTATACAGGGTCAGTAAAAGTCTGAATCCACTCAATGGCAGGGGGTTTGGCTTCTGCTTGATTCACAGTTTGCCTAAAAAGTCTCATCTTGGTCCTTTTTTCTATTCCACCACTAACCCCACCCCTCATCCAGATACATCCTTTAGACCTGCATGCTCTAAAATTCCAGTTTATCAGAGCATTGACAGGAGTCTGTGAGCATCTTATTTCTTAACCGAAACGCTAATTCCTAATAGAAGCAACCAGGAAGTATCTTTTGTAAAAAAATGGCCCAACCAGGATGAGAATGATCACTCAATAGCTATCTGGAGACTGTGTTGGGGGAGAAGAAAGCGATGCTAGTGTTTAATAGAAGAACTCCAGCGCATTATTGAGAGGACAAAGAATGTGACTGCACAAGTATTGGCCAATCTCATCCATGTAATTCCGGAGGCATGCACGCAAACATATGTGCTCCTATAGCTGTGAGACACCATGCAGGCGATTTCTAGCTATGACTATCCCACAAGGCAGAGCAGAGCTGCCGAACCCAGTTCCCTAAGCTGTCATCAGCATTAGGCCTTTCTCCTGGGAAGCCCCCAGGTGGTTCTGTACTGCCCACCTTTTGGTTAGCAGCTGGAGGGTTCCTTACAAAGAGATACTCAAAAATCTCTGAAATTAAGAGCCATGAAGAATATTCACGTAAGTTCACTGCAGAGGATGGGGGTGGAATGGTAACAGAATTGGCAACAGATATTTCTGAAATAACGCCACCACCGGTGACTCTCCAGGTAGAATGCTCATCAAGCTGGCACTGAGGGGTGAAGCAGGAAGTAATTATTCTCATATAGTCTATAGAATTCTATATTGTTTTCCTCTTTTACACTGTACATGCATTGTTTCTCTAATCTAAAGCCCTCTATTTTAACACATTGTATAAATTAGGGCTAGAAGAGACATTGTCCAGATATAAAGGAAGGGGAAGCTGAGAAAGATATTTGGGATTAAGAATCACAGGACTTGGTAATACGTAATCAGGCACAGGCATTCATATACTGCATATCTGGCAACTGTGGAAATGTTTACTATTACAGCTGTACAATGGCACATCTTTTAAGAAAACTCCACTTACTGAAGTAAAGTAGCAAGTTTTCCCCCAGTATATATCTCTCATTTCCCATGAGACTAATATAAGTAATGCAAGACGATCCTGAAACATCTATTTTTCATTAGTAAGATTTTTAAGTTGCCATCCTATCCAGAATGTCCAACGACCACCATTCTATTCCAAAGTCAAGTGAATGCTAAATCTTAAAAATTACAAAAATAGAAACAGCAAGTTAACATAAGCACTGTGGGTTTGTTTGGTTGGTTATTTTTTTTAAAACTTTTCATTTTAACTTCTAGCCTGGGTAAGAGTCAACTTTGGGGAGAGTGTTAAACCCTGTTATCATACTCCTAAAATTTGGGTGAGAGGGCAGGTCCTTTCTATGGCTCTTTCATGTTGATGACAGCAAAATTCTTGCAAACCAGTTATAATTGGGAAAATTATTGAACTTTCCTGCGAATTTTAGCAGGAACCTTATTGCACTTGATAGCATGCGAGCAAGACAGTTTTTATTTTTTTAAGAAAAGGTTTTTGGGGCAATCTGACTCATGATGACTTTAGGTGGGTTCTAGTGGAACTGTGTGCCATTGGGTTTTCAATGGCTGACTTTCAGCCTCTAGTGGACTCAAACCTCAGCCTTCAGTCTGCAGGGGACATGTTAGGGACTTCACATTCTCTCTAACTCAGTTATGTGACTTTACTTCAACAACAAGAACAAGAGACTGTCTCCGGATGAAAGACAGACTCCGAACATTTGTAGCCTATGGTTCTATATTAAGAAGATTCCTAGGGTGTGTAGTGGTTACTCATTGGCCTGCTTTCTGCAAATCTACTCTGTCCTGTACAGTCACAATAAGTCAGCACTGACATGATGGCAGTGAGTTGGGGATTGAGTTATATGGCCAACTTATTTGCGTATGGAGGCCACGGAGCTGTGGGATTTGCTTTGAGCTCTAATAAACTTACCCTAATAGGACAGAAGTTATTTTACTTTGATGATCAGGCATATATGTGTATAACTGTGTCCAATAAAATTAAGATTTAATTGTCTATCTCCATAGATACTGACTTCTTACTTAATAAACCCTAAATGGAACAGTTGTAAGATTTTTTTCAAAGCATGACAAGTAGCACAATTGTGTAGATATGATGCAACACTAATAGTGGACATACATGATCATCAAATTGGCAATGGAAAATACTCAGGCATCTGATCCAGAGGAATGAAGCAAGTATCTATTTTGCTTGCTCATTGAAAATATCTCTCATAATTTCAGCCAGTCATAAAATATCTGAGAGAAGAGTGCAATTAAGAACAGGAAATATTAAAAATACTTTTCTGAAAGTACTTAAAAGTCAGCTGTTTAAACAGGAACTGGAGCTTAAAAGTTTTTTAGTCATGTCCTCAAGTTAAGTAGTGTCTTGGGCCTCAAGGTGTTTAAATTTCTAAGTGTGGCTAATAAATAATGATATGATCTGACAAACGTGTATTCCATCAGGGTTCCACAATGTCTTGTAGCCTGTCCATTTCACCCTCTAGGGGTGCTTAAGGGAAGGGAGTACACTCCCCTCTCCCCAGGAGAAAGACTCACCCAAGATGCCTCCTTTGCCATTAAACAAATGCACTAAGGATCTGGATGGAAAGGCAATATAGACCAGCCATTATATTCTAAGCAACTGGAAGATATATGTTTAAGTGATTTTCCTCTTGTTACTTACTTACTATCCATTTTTACCAAATTTCATATTTGAACCTGATCTGCCTAAAAATCACTCTTGCATTTGTTTTTGACACTCAAGTGTCGTTCGATTGCTCCTCTATAATCAATTTCATTAAAATGTATCATTGGAAAACACACCATATATCCCTGTGGCCTAACAAAATGCTCTGTTGTGTTATAAATGGGAACATGTTGCTTGTCAAGTATTCAACGAACTATGCCTTATCATCAGGCTTGGCTTTGTATTCAAACTGCTGGCCCCGTTTGGAATGGGTGTTCATCTGGTGAGACCAGGAGTTCTCAAGCTTGGGGCCTCATCAAAATCCACATGGAGCTTTCTAATCAGAGGGACTAGATGTGGCCCTGACCCAGACCGGATGGACAGGGAGTCCCTGCGCACCTCACACTCAGCTCCTGTGTTTCCCAGTGTCAGAGCTACCCAGTAGATTGGCATTTCCCAGGCTCATGGACAAGTAACCCCTACACAAGCTCTCCTATGGAAAAGTCTGAGTTTGGCAGGTAGCGGAGAATATATATACATTGTTCATACTTCTGTGGACATTGAAAATAGGACCTACTCAGGAAAAAAGAGAAACAGAGAAATGACAAAAAGTTTGATTCTCTATATGTCACCGACTCCTATTTCTTTCCCAGCCTCACAGATCAGAATAAGCAGAGAGCTAAGAGATTCCAGACCACCCTACCCTGAATGTTGACCCAACTCAGCCAGCCCTCAAGACTGCCTTCTAGATTGCTTTCTACCTTGATCTACTAAACATATAAAGAAGGTAGAGATGGACATACACATGCCTGTACATCATATCATGGTTAGCACTGTCATTCATAATAAAAGAAAGGGAAATAAAAATATTTTCATCATATATTTAATGTTCCCCCAAGTCTCAATTGCATTTTCACCAGTAAAAGAACCAGTAAAAGATATGTCTTGCTATTATTTGACCTAGGTTACCAATTCCTGTAAGAATAGAAATCCTTGGGGCTGAGCCCCGGTGGCGTAGTGGTTGTGCACAGGACTGTGGCCCACTGGAATGGAGGTTCAATTCCAGCACCACAGGAGCAAAGGCTGGGCCTCCTACTCCCGCCACCAGATGGCAGTGATGGCCCAAAAAACAAAAAAAAATAGAAATCCTCTTGTGAATCAGGCAGATTATAAGCTTTAGCCTTTCACTTTATTTTCTACTTTTGCTAACTGGCAGAGAGAAATTATCTGAATATGGCGGTTAATTTTCCCAAAGGAAAAGTTAGTTTATAGAGCAGTGGTTCTCAACCTTTCCAATGCTATGGCCCTTTAATGCAGTTCCTTATGTTGTGGTGACACCCCCAACCATACAATTATTTTCATTGCTATTCCTCACTGTAATTTTGCTGCTATTGTGAATCAGGTGACCCTTGTGAAAGGGTCATTCGACCCCCAAAGGGGTCGCAACCCACAGGTTGAGAACCACTGGTTCTAGGTAACACGAAAAAGAGTGAGGAAATATCTTTGGTTCACACTGTGTGCTGGGTCTCCGGAATAGAACAGGTGCAAAACTATTACAAAGACATCTTTGCTCCCAGCTGATGAGCCAAAACCTAACTTTCCATGACACGCCCCGCATGCAGATGTTTCTGGATGCTGCTCTGAGGCAGCAGGCTTATCTCATCACAGCACAGGATCAGAAAGAAGACCCTGCTTCAGAATGTCAGGTTTAAACTTTGGAATAAAGTTAATCTAGGACTCCAAAAGACAATTCACATTATTATTGTGTTAACGTTGAAATACTGAGCCAATGCTTGATCCCAAAATCTCCTGAGTCATTGTTCTACATAAGTAGAAACAACGTGTAGAAACAAAGTCCAGAAACCCTGCTAGAATCATGATTAGGCAATTGATTCCTAACTGAAAGTTTGGTGGTTCAAACCCACTGGCACCTATCCAAGAAGATGCAGAAAGCTGATTCTGGAAACCGTGTAACCTCACAAACCTTATGTAACTGTTCTGCTCTGTTTTCATTGAGTCTCTGTGAGTTCAACTCGATAACAGTGTGTTCTGCTCTTAAGTCTAAAACCCTTTGATTTGCAATTCATTAAATATGTTTACAGTGAATGCAAGGTAGCCTGGGTAAAACTGAAGTGAATAAGAAGTTGCCTGACCCTCGAATTCTTCTTGATTGGCTCAGAGAGAAATGACAAAGAGACACAGACACAAATCGTTCCCTGGCAGTCCTCAAGTGACAAGCAAGGTTCAAAGCAGGGGCATACGGTTCTTACAAAGAAAAACTCAGAGTCCATTCCATGATTTAAAAGTTGCATAAGCAGCTAGTGAACGTGACTGTCATGAAGAATATGTGGCAAATAGGAGAGGATCCAAGACATTTCAGAGTGAGGGCAAATTTGCATCAAGTTTAGGTCACATACATCCATGCTTCATAAATTAGACTCCTAACCCAGGGACTTAGAGTAATGTCACATAGACATCGATAAAATTGATAGTGGAAGTAAAAACATCATGAAGTCACAGAGACTAGAGAAGGTCATTCAGACTAAGGATCTTGTAGGAGAACTGCTGGGAGAGATGTCGTTTGTGCCGAGTCCGGAGGTCCAGCAACATTTACACTGGTCAGATGGCACGGGGAGGGGTTTCTAAGGTGGAGAGATTAGGACAAGGGGAAACAGATGTTTCTGAGTACAAATCATGGGAGAGGAAAAAAAAAAGAGAAGCCTGGCATATCTCCATGAAGGAAAACACTGAAAGGAAGGTGGGGCTCCAACCCTACTCTGGGAGGCACAGAACCTGGGCCTGAGTCCTATGTCCCCAAGTGACAGCGTGGATGAGCTCCATCTTCTTGAACCCAACTATCTCTTCTGTGAAACAAAGCTTATGCTCCAAACATCCCCATAGTGAAGCATCAAAGTGAGCGTCCCGGCCTAGTGTCTTCATCTGGCAAAGGATGAGACTCAGTAAGAAATCAGTAAATGTAGTTTAGGGCTAATTTGTCTACATGAGAGAGGAGCCAATAAAGTTTTTGAGCCTGCGTGCAAGAGGAACAGAGGTGGGACTATGGAAAGTTATCCCAGAAGCACTGTAGAATAAATTCAAGGGCAGACATCCTACAGAAGGAAGAGCCACTAGGACAGGATAATAGTACACCTTTTAGGTAATGAAGCAGGGATATGGAATGACAGTAGGAGGGAGATGATAACCATGAGAGTCTTCATTAGAGGGAAAATGGCCATCAGAAAATCAGGGTGCAGGCCTCTGGCATGCTTCTCAGGTCATGATATGATTTCTGTAGATCTACTGCACAACTGTGGATCCCTGTTCTCCTTGTCCATAAAACACAGAGACTGGCTGAGATTTTTCCTGAGTGTTCCCACAGCATCAGAGAACTCCCCAGCTATATGATCTATAAAGTGTGTGAACTGATTGCATGAGAGAGGAAAGAGAATGATAGCAAGAAATCCAAGATAACAGGAAGCAAAAATCAAAGAAACAAACAAAAAAAACTGTAAATCTGAGTTAGCAGGTCAGTAAGATACTATTATTGCTAGGAACAAGAAAGAGAACAGCCTGAACAGGACTGGAAAAAGTACAACGGGTGCAATCTCTAACAGTGTGAAGAGCTACCCTTCAAGCAATTAGACAAATGTTTTTTATGAGAATTAAGCACAATAGTTACAGTAGCTCTCCTATATTCTGTATGCCATAAAAACACTCTCTTTTAATTTATAGATTCTTTTCATTGGAGATTCAACTAACAGGGGGATAATGTACTACCTGATTGAAAGACTAAATGAAACCCTGCAGGAATGGCAAAAAGTGCACGGCACCAAGTCCTACCACAACGTCCATGGCGGAAAGACTTTGATCAGTTACTCCTACTATCCCCAGTTCTGGACAAGCCCTTCCGTGAGGCCAACATTTGAAAAAGCACTTGAACATCTCTTGCACAGGTACAATGATCCTACTATGAATGTCACAATGCCACGGAGGACTGCTGTTTTACCAGCGGTCATAATTGCTCACTGTATGTACAAGGTGCCGAGAAATTTAGACACCAAGTAATGTGGCTGAACATGAGCTAGAAACGACAAAGAGGTCCTGTGATCAGGATTCCAGATACGGTTTAATGAAATGTGAGGCAATGCTGTTAAAATGTTTGCCATCTGTCTAAAGACAACATGTCTTATTTTTCTTTCTGGATTTCAGATCACGTCCCCTAGAGAATACCGGCCAGACTGTATTAGTTGTTGGTGGTGTTCAGTGGCTTAATTCTAACCACCTGCAAATTATCCACAAGGTTTTGAAGAGGTAAGTTTCTGCAACAACGATCCTCATTAGTCTGCCAGACGTTCAGAAAAAGAAAAAATGGCACTGTTGGCGCGACTGAGCTTTATCAAGGCTTTATACAAAGAACTCCTCGGAATTTGGAATGGAGCACTTAAAGTCTAGTTGAAAATATTAAACGGTGATAGTATCCAATCAAACATGACTCCTCAATCTCAAAATTTACATCGACACCAGACTAACATGCCCATTGGACACTATTCAAAGGGGGAGGGGGAGGGGCATGCAAATGCCAACTCAAGAATTTCCTCATGTTGCGTCTGTGTAAATCCAGAAGGATAAGTTCATCATTTTAGAATTCTGCTTCCCTTCATCCAGGGAAAATTTACCCAACATCCTGGTGATCATCAAAACCTTGGGGATCGGATTCCATCTGCCGGTGGAGGGAGTGCACTTTTTAACTCAGGTAAACCGCCTTACCTCTGGGCTATGTGAACTGCGTGGCTTCTCCCAGGACAACTGCTCCTGTCTAAGAAGGTTCCAAAGACCCTCTGGGATTGAGCATATGCTGCAGGATGTTCATTTCTACTCAACAATTATTCCCGGGCAAGAAGACTGGGAATAAATATATTTAAATAATGTCTTGAAATAATAAAAAAAAAGTGTGTCAAACTCCAAGAAAAAAAAATAACTGAGGGTAATCCAAGGGAGATTATGCTTTGAGTTCCCCTTCTCCACCAATGTAGTATCTACCTTTAAAGGCTATTCATATCCAAACCCAACAGACGCATTTCCATCACCCCCAAACCCAACAGATCCATTGTCATCATACTCAAACCCAACAGCCCCTTTGCCATCAAAACAATTCTAAAGAATAACTCTGTAAGATAGAGCAGAACTGCCCCATAGTGTTTCCAGTCTGTCATCTTCCTGGAAGCAAGCAGCCACATCTTTCTCCCATGGAAGAGGTGGTGCGTTCAAACCACTGACCTTATGTTTAGTAACCATATTCTCCACCACTGCAATGCCAGAGCTCATGAAAGACTGTGAGTGAGAAAGAAAAGAACAAAGCTTATATTTCCTTAAGGCTTATACAGAAACTACAAAAGACACTGTCAGCGTCAATGAGTCTTTGGGGAAAGAGGGCTTCTTTGGAAGATGATATCTGATGGTTGCCTTAAAAATACCATCTTTGAAGTCCTGTCATTAATTTTTCCTCCGGATGGATGTTCAGAAATGAAAGGAGTTAGCAGATGAGTTCTTGAAGTCGATAGGAAAGCAGTCTTCGCAAAGAAAAGAAAGACAACACCTGTAAATAAGAGAACCATCTACTCACCCTTCTGCTCACGGCAGCCTGGGTCTCTGTGACCTTGCAGAGCCATGCGTGGCAGTAGCATTGAGAAATAAGAGATAGAGTATAGCCTTTTAATAAGCATGGTGAAATTGACATTTGTGTTGGGTGGGTGCTCCTCACTTTCCCCAGCACAGTTTTGAGGTTCCCTGTCCTTTCTCAAACTTGGCATGCCTGGATTTCAGATCTGTGATACAAAAATAGGAGTACTGGCGGACAGTGGTCAAAGACCAAGACTCACAATTTATCCCCATTGGGGTCAGAAGGGGGCTGTATGGTAATGTAAAGTGTGTGGGGTAAGCATTTAACACCTGGAGTAGCCAAAGGTTCAGAGACTTTGGGGGATTGTAAGAGAAAGACTCCTGATACTTTCTCTATGGGTTCTAAATGGAATCGCCCTCATTGTTATTTGAAGGCTGGAGAAGATGCCTTTATATTAAATTGACCAGATTTTAAGCAGGACATCATTGACCGGGGTAGGGGGGTGTCTTCTTGATTAAAACTTTGGTCCATATGGAGCAAAAAAATTTTCATAGAATGCAAAAAGAGTATTGTAATATATTTATTTTAATTTTAAAATGCAGCAGGACATCGTTGAATTGTTAAAAAAAAAAAAGCAGGGTATCTGGTCACTTTACTTTATAAGGACCTTGTTGGTAGCCCTATTCTTCTCTCTTAATTCAGTGACTAAAGTACCTGTGGTTCCCTATGGCTAGGTGACTCACCCACTCTCAGTGCATTTCAGCGCAAAGCCAGCCTTTGCTCTGCATGCATAGGTATCGGACACGGTGTCCAACACAAGGTGAGATGATCCCAACATGAGATAAGCACAGGCTTACTTTGACAGCTGCCTCTGGTCAGATGCTGGTCCTTCCACTAGGGCACTGGTGGTGCTCACCAGCCTTCAAATCAACTGAAGCCATGAGAAGGGGTTGAGAGAGAAGGAAAACTGCAAGGAAGGGGGTGACAGCTTGCCATGAGCTGCCATCCTGGTGACCAGTGTCCTTGCCCATCCTCAGCTTTACAGAGTATTGCCTACACAAATAGACAACAATGTCCATTGCCTTGGACATGGAGGGTCAGGAAGAGGCAGAAGACAGAAAATAAATGTGACCAGATGTCCCGCTTTTTAACCATTTAACAACATCCAGTGGCATTTTAAAATGAAAATAAATATATTACAATGCTATTTTTGCATTCTATGAACATTTTTGTTGCTCCATATAGACCAAATTATTACTCAAGAACACCTCCCCCAACCCCAGTCAATGATGTCCCGTTTAAAATCTGGTCACTTTACCCAAAGGGGCAAAAGCTGGAGCCTTCACTCCACGCCATTACTCCCTGCAATAGCCCCCCCTTCTCACCTGCCTACCCCCACTGACTAGCAAACTAGCACAATTCTTCTTGAAGTTCTCTTGAAACCTCACAGTCGGGCTGCTTCCCTGCCCCTGGTAGAGCTGCACTAGTACTCTGCTGGCTCACAGGATGGATGTTCCTCCAATGCAGCATTTCTCACAGGTTTGTGCAACAGGTTTTCTGAGGAGAAGGCAACGTGAATACACAGCTAAACACTGCACTGAGCTCCCAGACATGAGTGAATCTGCAAATGACTAAAGGACTCTCGATAAATAGAGATCGCACCTATAGATTTCAAACCTTGACTTTCAAATGGGGAACGTTAGGTATTTCAGTGGTGCTTGGTATGCAGGAAACTTAATTACTTTTCAGGAGTGCACTGGTTCAAAATTGTATGTCTCTAAAAATACCTATAGGCTGCTATCTTTCATAGACACACATGTTCCTATTTATCTTTTGAATAAAAAGGGAGAGCACATCTTTAAGAACCGCAGACCGGTCCTTTAATTTCTGCCAATAGGACCAAGTTATATGTATATATGTGTGTGTGTGTGTGTGTGTGAGTGTGTGTGTATATATATATATATATATATATATATATAGAATCTCTGCCGGCGATCATAAGCCATAAAGCAATCCTTTCCTAGTAAAAATCCTCATCCTTCTGCTCCACACAGAGGGAAGTACAGGACTTATGGACGGAAAATTTGATGATCCTGAATGCTGCCAAAAAATACGGCTATGAAGTGGTCGACACGTTCAGTCTCACGATGGGGCGGCACAAAGAGTTCCTGCCGGGGAAGTGTGGATGTCATTTCCATGAGGTACTGCCTCCAGCATGCCCATTTGATTTGCAAAGTCTCTCCTCGGGTCTTTGGTGGCATGGCCAGTCTTGATTTGCACGAGGAAGCGCTTTCAGAAGGTGGTCCGAGGTTGTGTTCATCCTCAGAAAACCAAAGTCCCGGTAATGACAGCAGGCTCATTACTGGTTGCGTTCTAGTTGGCTGGGACTCAGGCCGAGGTGAAGTGGAACGCAATGCCGCGTTGCCTCCTCCTGCTCCATCTGCACGATGCCTGCTATGATGGAGGCTATTATTACGCTACCGGATTAAGTGCCTCTTATCAAGGGTCTCTCTCCCCTTGGCCATTTCTTTAATGTAGCAAACAGAAGTTACTTTTCTAGTGATTGGCGTTCTGTGATGAAATGGCCAAAGAAAACCAACTTCCATTGTGCCATCCTAGACTTAAAAGACATTACAAGAAGAAAGACTTGGTGAGCCACTTGCAGAAATTTCCCAGCAAAAACCTTATGAAATCCACACAATCAGCAAAAAAACAAACTCACTGCCATTAAATTGTTTCTGACTCAGACCAACCCGTAGGGAAGGGAAGAGCTGCCTCTGGGTTTTGAACTGCTGACCTTGGAGCTAGCAGCCCGGCTCATAACCTCTACACTGCCAGGGCTCCTTGGAATTACAGGAAACTAGCAGTAGAATAGTTGCACACCTCAGGGAACGCAATCAGTGTCACTGAATGGTGTACACAGACATTGTTGGATTGGTCTAGGTTCTACTGCAAAGTAAAGTATATAAACGAAAACAAGCAAATGGTCAATGCTTAAAAATTTAAGGTGATTAGGCATCCCGCTTTTTAACAATTTGTCCCACGTCCCGTGGTGTTTTAAAATTAAATAAATATATAACAGTACTCTTTTTGCATTCTATGAACATTTTTGTTGCTCCATATAGACCAAATTTGTAATCAAGAACTCCCTTCTCCCACCCCAATCAATAGTGCCCAGTTTAAAATCTGGTCACTTTACAGGCTGAAGGGCACAGGCCTTCTCTAACAGGTCCCAAGATGTCCTGACAGAAGGGACACGCACACAGCTGGCATACTGCATGAGTTCAAAAGTCAAATCAATTTCATGTGTGAAGATAATTTAGAGTCAAATCAATTTCATGTGTGAAGCTAGTGACTGACTTTCTCCATTGGTTTATTCAGCGCTCCATAGGAAGACCTGTATGGTGAAACTGATTGTGTTTGCAACGTGTAATTCAAAAGGCTTCATTGATAAAACAGAAAACAAGTTTATTCTTTTTCCTCTTGGTCCAACTCCTCTATGGATTACCGCTCCCCAATCTCTTGAATAAAACCTTAGGTAGGTCCTATAACTTTGAAATCACTTTCAGAGGAAAAAAAGGGGCACTAAAATTAATTCCAGGTGTAGGAGAGTATCACACCTCAATAGTAAGAGTGTCCAGTCCTGTAGTCAGAATCAAGGATACCAGTAGAATCAAGGCTACTAATTGAGCCACTAACCACCAGGTCAACAGTTCAACCCTCCAGCGTCCATGTGGGAGAATAAAGAGACTGGCTGCTCCTATAAAGACCTAACGTCTCAGAGACCCCAAAGCACAGTTCTACCCAATCCTACAGAAAGTCAGAATTGACTCATTGGCAATGAGTTTCAATGACATAAGTACATGTGTAATCCCCTTACACCATCTGAGGCCTGCTTCAGACTCAAACTCTGGAAGTAAGGGAGAGGATTAAAAGATGTTGTTTCTATTTCTTCATGTCTTCTCCCATTTCTTCATTTCTCCCATTTCCTGCATTGGCTCAAGGTTGGAAGAACATGTTAAAGACAAGAAAGGTCTCCTTCAAATGGCATGGGTACAACCCAAGATATGATCTCTAGCAATAGAATGCTTGTTCTTGCGTCTATGGACTCATATGAAGATACTGTCCTGCACATTCCATGAAAGAGGCATTATCAGTCTTAAACTAGATTTCTTCCTTGGCCCTTTGACTGTCTGGTTGTCTATGTCTCTGTCAGGAGCCTTATGGTTATAGGAGGAACCCTCTTGAAAAGTAGTCACATAACTCTAGGCTTGTTATACTTAGTTGCCTACATTTAATCCACAATAAACACTCTTACACCATTACTGTGTCACCACTGGAAATATATGCCATTCTCTGTTTCACCTCCTTTCTCTCTCTCTCTCTCTCTCTCTCTCTCTCTCTCTCTCTCTCTCTCTCTGTCATATGAGCATATGTGCACAAAACTTTCCCCATCACTGCCGTGTCTCAACCAGTTATTGTAATGCCAAACCCCTAAATGCACACCTCCAGCTCCCCAAGTCTCCTCTCATTGAAGAAAGAGCCAGCAGCTCCCTAGGTGAAGCATGGAGGAAGATGGCAAAACATTCAGGAATTCTCTCAGATAGAAACTCTCTATTCTGATGAGAAGGGGACTTGCAAAATTGGATTGTGTCCACGCTCTTGCAAGTTCTGCACAGGTGCTTCATATGTGACTTTGTGATGTGAGGTTATGCTGAGCTCCTCTTGCTAAACTGTAGGTCTCAGGAGTTTCGGCTGAAACTGAGAGGCAGACAGCCTCATTTCATCATCTTGTCACATGCTGATGTATTCGTGTCTTGCTGGCTTCTCCCCTGTGTAAGCCACCACATGCTCGCGTGTGGCCAGCCAGGAAAATCACAACTTAAAGCTTCCTTGAGATCCTGTGTCTGACTCCTTGGCTGATGGTCAGAATCCATCTTGACCCCCTAGGTTCTCATAAGTACTCAGAAAGAGTTAAACACTCCATTAGTTATTCTGTGTGCACTACCGGTGGATTTCCATTCTCTTCTTGTAGCCTGAGGCATCTCCAAGAGTGCAAGTCCACAAACACAGGAGAGGGGACAGCCAGTGTGACATTGAAAATTTTGAAGGTTGAAGGATGAAAGTTGACCAGGCTACTGAAGAACAGATTTTTAAGCCATAAGATTCTGTGTGTCAACTTTTTTTTTTCCACAAGAAAATGTATCAGATTCCCTAACATATCTGGATGGAGGCAAAATTTGGGAGCACAAAACCGAGGATCCTGGAAGAATGAGACATGGGCTTGCAGTTGAGATAGCTCAAACCACAGCTGGCCACGGAAGCAAGCCAAAGGGGAAGAGAAAGGTCCACATACACTAAGGGATGATCGACAAATATTCGTTCAAGAGAAAGAAGATGCAGAGGGGAGCACAAGAGTTACAGGCCATAATGACATCCACATTCCTTCATTATCAATAATCATAAACATTCTTCTACAAGGGAACACATACACAGACAGGCAGGAGGAACAGGAATCAGTAGATGAAAAGGTCTATGCTCACAACCACAAATAGGCTTGACAAATGATAATCCTCCACACATATTTATATGTGTACCCTAAGCACATCCATGTATATAAAAGAGCAAACAGGGGGCAATGATGTGTAAAGTTAGTTCTTAGCCAGAACTAAGCACTTTGAGCAAATGTGTCAAGGACCACCGTTGTGGAGCATAGCACCATGTAAGCAAGTGAAAAAGAGAGAGAGAAAAAACAGAAGCTTCCAACCCCACTGAATGGAAACTTTGAAGGACATTATACAGATTGCTTTTTGCCTCTTCTAGGAAGGGGTGAGTGGTTGAATGGGTGGGTGGATGGTTGACCAATTTATCCACCTAGAATTTTGGGGAAAAAAGATATCTGTTTTTCATTTCTAGCTTTTGTATTCTGAGTGTGTATAAAGGAGATAGAATACATCCCCATAATTCCAGCTTGGCCCCCATTCAAAACAGAAGTTGTCCTTCCCATATGATACATGAACCACATGTATCTCCTGCCACAATAACAAACAGTGGGTACACCCATCATCATGGAGCCTGAAAAGCGCAGAGGCAAACCCTTAGAATCACCAGAATCGATTATTAGCTTTTCAGGACTATACATGTTTTTAGGCTTACTTTTCTTGATGATGGTTTAAACATGTCAGGGAAAATAACACCACTGCATTTGATTTTATCATTTTGAGGGGGACTGGTGGCTGTGGGCAATTCACTTTTCCTTACCTCCATTTGTAATGTGCGCTCTACCTTGACATCAGGCTCCCCCACATTACTTCTGTTGGCCCCAGGTTGAAGGTTTTCTGTTTGAGCTGGACAGTGTTTGCCTTTGCCATTAAATACAGAGCTGATAAAACCATCTTTCTCCAGACTCCACTTCTCGGTCTTTAAGACCATTCATCTTCTAGGCATAAGTGTTGCTTAACTCTTAATTAATGTGTGCCATGTGTATCCTGGGGCAAAACTATAGAAAATAATTCCCAAGGACCCTTAGTTATAGATGACTGGTGATGGAGAAGAAGGTGGCGGGTAGAAAGCCCTCCTTGATTCCCCCCCTCGCCTCCGCAAGGAGTGCCCTGGGCATGGGCTATACCAGCCCCTCTAGAAACACCTCTACTTGGGTCTCTGGAAAGAGCACTGATGGTGTAGTGGGCTCTGAGATACTCAGCAGAAAGGCTAGTGGTTTGAACCCACCATGGAAGAGAAATGTGGCAGTCAGTTCCATAAAAAGGTTCTACCTTTTTTATGAGGAAAGTAGCAAGTCAAGGGAAAGTTGATTACTGGTGTTATGCCAAATATATGCAAGTGGGAAAATTCTGTTCATAACCATTCTGTTGATCACCTTCTATGTTCATCTACTGAGCTTGCTGGGGAACGTTTACTATAAGACAACAACAAAAAATGAAATCATCAGCTGTTTAGAACCATAAGTGTGGTTTGGTGGCTTTATATCTATGAATGTTAAATTAAACCACCCCACAGTTGGCTCACAGACACCAGAGAAGGATCGGTATAATCATTAGAGTAAGGCCTTGATGTTTGCGCTCTGGTGTGTGGTAAGATTCTATCACAGACATAACAAACCGACTTCAGAGAGCTCTTATTTCCCTAGGTGAGATGAAAGGCTGTCTCAATCATCTCCCAAGGCACTCAGAGAGAATGTGTTGTCACCAGAAATCCATAAACAATTTCTCCAATGGTGTGCATCAATGTTGACAAAATTATTCCCCCTGATTAGAAAATCAGGTGTTCTTCTTCACTGAGTGGAAAATAAATTGTGTTTTCTCACTGTTTATGATGGCCAACAGACAGGATTCCAGTAGCTCTTGCGTAAGAGATGTTTGGGATGGTGCATTCAATGGTGTGGCAAACTCCTGTTTAGAACATGCTGAAGCCTGGAGAGGGTACAATAATCTTATCAACACAGAACTGTCTGAAGGAGGGGCCACCCCACTACCAGTTATGATCTGATCATTAAATATTCTACTCAGCTATAAAAACCTTAAATAATATCGCTGCTCTGTGGAAGAGACAGCCACAGATTTTGAATGAGTCAGCAAAAACCCTGGGGTATAACTACCTAACACAAATACAAACAAACTGTCTTTGAATCCAGTAACAGACAAAGAAGAAAAAAGATTTAAGTTCCTTGTCAAAGACAGTTTTCTCGTTGAGCCCCGGTGGCATAAGTGGTTGAGTGCAGAACTGCAGCCCGCGGGTTTGGCAGTTCAAATCCAGCGGCGGCTGGGTAGTGCCCACAACCACCAGAGGCAGTGATAAACAAACAAAAAAAAAAGACAGTTTTCTCAATCTTCATTTATTCCTTTATCAATTAGTCATACTTAAATAAACAAGGGGAAAATTTTGTCCAGAAGCTTTTCCTTTTTTTAAAACTATACACCTAAAGTTGTTTTCTCTTTTTCCTTAAAATTTTAAGTTTTTATCTAAACACAATGAAGGGAAAAAATTCCAAATAATTCAATTACTGGAAAATGCTAAAGTGAGTGATTCAAAATTAGTTCGCCGATATAGCCAATCGCACCATTTAACTATCAGCGTGACTTTTAAAAATAAACCAGCCATGATATTTCAGCTCAACAGCTGTTTTTGAGTGTCAGCTCTTTATAAATTATCCAAGTGTTTTTAAAATAAATTAGCAGAACATCTTGCAGAGGCCCATTAGCATCTCAAACTCAACACACTCCAAAAAGGCTGTGTCAACTTTGTTTTCCTCTGTGATAGTCTCTACTTCATTCACCCCATTGTGCGATGCTCTAGACACTCCAGCCATTCTGTTCTCCTCATTCTCTTTCTCCAGCCCCACTGAAAATACCCAGCCAACGAGTCACCACATTTTGCTGGCCTCCAAAATAATCCTCCAAACCCTACCTCAGCATGCTTGTTCCAGTTATATTAACTCTGCTTATTCTCTTACCTTCTCCAGCATTCCTTTTACAAGTCTGGTTCTTGAGCTAACAATAGTGATGCAAAAATAAATATTATGTACTCTCTGTCCTTAAGATATTGCAAAATGGAGATTAGAGCAGGGATTAAAAAACAATATTGTGAAATCCTCTATCAAGTGGCATTTTACAGATATATATATGTGTGTGTGTATATATATATATGACATTTGCACTAGCAGAATATAAAAATCTAATCTGATGGATTAAGGAGTTAAGTGAACTCTTCTTAAAGAAGCATCCAAGTGGAAACTTTAAAGTTAATCATGGCAATATAGTGAAAGGAAGACTCTCATAACCTGATGGACAATGTGCAAAAAGATATAAGCAATTCTGCTAATCATCAGTTGTAAAAGGTTCCAGGGGTGGGGGGTGAGAGGTCAGAACCAGGTCATAGCAAGAGCTTTGATGTTATCCTTTAGGTAAAAGAAAGCCATAAAAGGGTGTGAAAAAAGAAGAATGAAATAGTCATCTATTTGTCTGAAACAGTTAAGTCTGATAAAAATGGGGAAAGTGTCAAAGACCAAGTTAAGGAGAAAAGTTAGAACACTGCTTCAGAATTCAGACCAGCGATAATGCAGAAGGAAATCTGGCCAAAGGTGACAAATGTAGGAAGACATACACAAATCTAAATCCTATCAGGGGGAAATAAATCTGCAGGTCTTTATCTCTGGCAACTGAGAGTGGAAGAACCAGAGGTTACTTCCAGCTGGGGTGACTGATTAGAGGCCTGAGCTGGCAAATGAGAAAAGCAAGTGAGCAGGTCCCAGCTTAGGGAAAAGATGCGTTCACCTTTTAACATGTGTGTGAGAGAGAGAGATGCCTGTAGGATATTCAGGTGGAGATCCCTAACATGCAGGTGGCTGTACAAGCCTGAAGCTTGAGAGACCGGTTGCGGCTGGAGATAAAGAATTGGAAGTCATCCGTAACTAGGTGACTGTTGAAACCATGAAGCAAGATCACCCTGTGAAAGAGTAGAGGAAGAAGAGCCAGAGAAGGAAGTCTTAGGAACGTGAATATTTAAATAATATCTGGAGAAACGTTGGAAAATATCACTTTAAATTTAGAGAGCTAACCACTAGAAAGAAAACACTAGAAGACTGTTCTGCCATGGAAACAGAAGGAGGAAAAAATTAATAAAGGTAGAGATTGAACCATTGCCAACACTTTTGAATGAACATGGTCATATGTAGTTGAGAGACTTACTAAGATAGAGCTTTCCAAGGATCGACTGTTTCTGATATTCAGAAGGGCTTTTCTGACCCCAGTGAGAGAGCCCCGGTGGCGTAGTGGTTGAGTGCAGGACTGCGGCCCATGGGCTTGGCAGTTCAAACCCAGCAGCAGCTCTCTTGGAGCAAGGCTGGGTAGCTCCCATGACCACCAGAGGGCAATGATGACCCCCTTCCCCCCCCCCCAAAAAAAAAAAGAGAAGTGGGTTATGGAGAGTAGTTCTCATAAACAACTGGGGGCAGGTAATAGACCACAATAGGTTGGAGAAGTCGGACATGAAGGACGGGGGCTGTTAAATCCTTCTACACACATAAGTGTAAGGAGAAAAGAGTGGATTTAGAAACAGAATGTGTGTGGACTAGAGGATCAGCTACAGAAGGAAAGATGATGCCATGTGTATAGACAAAGGGAAATAATCAACACTACAGAGTTGGTTAGGAATACAAGAGGGGGTTGAACTCCTGGAGTGATCATGTAAGAGAAAGTCAGATCAAGGACACTAATATGAAGTAGGTTCATCTAGGCCAGGGGTCCTCACACTTTTAAAACGGGGCCAGTTCACTGTCCCTCAGGTCGTTGGAGTGCCCGACTCTAGTTTAAAAAAAAATTATGAACAAATTGACTGCGGGGCCTGTCCGGCTGCTAAGCAGGACAGGCAACAGCGCAAAAAACACCCAGCGGGTCGGCTAAATGTCCTCAGTGGGCCTCATGTGGCCCAAGGACCCCTGATCTCGACTCTCAGAGGAACAAGGAGAGGAGGCTTTCTTCATCCCTGTCACTATTTGCCTTAGCCAAGCAGGTTACCCTGACTCAGCGCTGAGTCAATGACAGTGACAGTGAAATTGCAATCTTTTCATCTAATTTTGGTCCGTTCTTCATGCCTCCATCAGCATACCCTTGGTACACTTCCAAATCAATGTCATTTTTTAAAAAAAAGTTACAATGACTCTCCACTCAAGAGAACTCTTAGAAGCCTTCAGCATCCTTACTTTCCTTGAAGAACGGTTCTTCCTCTGCAGTCTTCAGAGAAAGTATGGGTTGGACTTCCAGCTCCAGAAGTCTGAGACGAGAGAGCTCTATTGTTGCAAGGTGCTCACTTTACAGTACTTTGTGACCACAGCTCAAGGAAATGACTTCAGCTGATAAAAGACCTTCGTGGAAAATGCCAGAGTAGTGTCAGCCAATTGCCCATCAGGGAAGTCGTTGTTGGAAGTGTGGGACCATGACAGTGGTTTCTAAATAGCATTTTAATGCCTTATCCTTAATGAGAATAGAATCTCAAGAAGGAGAACACAGACACCCATGCATCCAAATCAAAATAGATCCCTCAAGGCTCAAGACATACATTTAAATAGAGCAGTGGCAGAATTTAGCTTATAATCAAGCAGAATAACCAAAGGTCCTACAAATGGTCTCAGGATTCAGCGGTCTGACTAGGCAACCACTTGGGGAACCGAGTTTAAGAACCAGGGTGTTTTCCTTGGGGAAATGAATGTGAGTACAAACAAAACCTGCCCCTTAGTTTAATATGACAGGGGCTCTGCCACTCCTCATAACGCATAGGGTTTCCAGCGTTGTCATCTGTATTGAAGCAGCCTGCCAATCTTTCCCCGCAGCTCAGCTGGCTTGCTCAAACAGCCAGCCTTTCTGTCCGCACTTGAACACTCACCCACTTGTGACACTGAGGTTCCTTAAACATTTGGGAGTGGAGAAGGAAAGAAAGAATTCTCTGTCATCTGCAAAGATTTCATGCGGTCCCCAAATGGGATTCTGATTGGCCAGGACTGACTTCTAACTATTGTTTGGCACTATTTTTGTCCCATTGCTGTGAAGCAACTTTTGCACATTGACACTGAATTGTGTGACTGGATCTTGGGTTGCGTGCCCTGTCTAAAGGATGGCTTCTCTAGGGTACATTTTTCTAGAGAGGTTCCATCAGCATATTCTACCCTGTCAATCTCTTCTTTTCCAGCCTTAGAGAGTCCTTACCTTCCTTCTTATTCAGACCATGCCCATGATCATGACTCACCTTTGGAACCAGAATAACCCTCTAATCCCGACTAGGCTGATTTTCAAAAACTTGCAGTAGGAAAATTGGTTTCCATCTCGTTCTGCGAGTCTGGAACCACATCAAACGTTTCTTGGGGTCTTTTCAGGTCAAGAGTCGCTTGTAATCTGCCCAGTACCTCCCAACTCACCAAGTGTTCCTCTCTTAGCTGGCTTTCTGAAAATTCGGACACAGTAGCTAATAGGCATTTTAATATAATCCTTTTGATGATGACTTAACGTGAAATCAATTCAGAGTGTGAAAGCTTTCTTCACTGAGTGGTAAAAGTTTCAATGTTGGTTTTGTTGTGTGATATATAAACCATTTTTCATTTGCTTGGGAAGTTTTTCAGTAGCTATTGGGCCCAAGCCAGTCAAGTTGAAGTGTGGCCACTTGCAAGGCCTCTGAAATGTCTGTCTGTGCTCAAGTTGTTAAAAATCCAGAGACAAAGAAAGATCTGTGATCATATATTGGGAGACCTTTTTGCATATAAATAGACTTTTAAAAGTAGAGTTACATTTATACTCCAAAGTCCAGAACAAAGTTCAGAAGGTTAAGAAAGTCAGAGAAATAGAAAGAGGATACATTGAAAGTGGAGGAAGTAATATTCTCTTGAGGAGATTGTGATCAGTGACATGAAGTAAAATGGGTACACACAACAGATTGGAAAACAGTTTTGCTCTATGAACCTTCACACAAGTCACAATTTTAAAAAACTAAGCAATCCAACTAATTCCTTACCAAAGAAAAATAGACAGAATTTTCTAGCCATTGAAAAACTCTACAGAACACAGATTTACTCTGACACACACGGACTCACTTTAATTTAGAATTGACTTCATGACACACAAGAGCAACAACAAATATCTATAGTTCATGTTTTGCAGATAAATGATATAGGGTCTTAAAACACTATCGGCAGTTCCCTGATTAAAACGATCTGATTTCTAAGCAACCCATGGTTACAAACTAACCCCATAACATCTATTAAATTACTTTCCATTATTCATGATAACATCAAACATGTTTGATGCACATCAAATATTATGATGATCATTGCTTTATTATTATTCAAAGATGTTACAGTACATCTGGAAGTGTTTCTTTAATGGTTTTATCTATAGCCTATATACTATATGCTGAGACAAACAATTGACTAACTGAAGTCTGATACAAACCTTCCATAACTATTCTGACTGAATACAAGTTCAAATGAAAGACATATTAAAGAACAGAGCTTGTTCTATTACTAGGTGTAACTTTAAATTTGACCCTGGCTGTGAGAAAAGGATTATCATGAGACTTATAATCACAGAAAGTGATGATCTAATGGTTCACCACACCTTATGGATCTTTGAACATGTGATCAATTCAATGTGTTCATAATTTTATGTAGAAGTAGATATAGGAAAGTGAGGTCCCCTGGTGGCATAGTGGTAATGAGTTGGGCTGCTGCCTGTGACGACTTTGGCCGTTTGAAACCACCAGTTAGTTACTCCTAGGAGAAAGATGAAGCTTTAGACTCCCCTAAAGAATTATCACCTGGGGAATCACGGGAGCAGTTCAACCCTGTTCTTCAAGGTTGCAGCAAATCAGAATCACCTCCAGGCCACTGATTTTTTGAGTTCGTAGCAAATTTACAAAAAGAAAGTAAGCCGAAAGGGTGTTTTGGTTTGTTTTTAATTAAGAGATGGAATTGTTTAGGGTTATTTAGAGTTAGTGAAAAAGTGTCACAATGTTTAAAAGATGTAAGCATCTTCCAAGTCCTAGATTGTTCCTGCTCCCTTTCTTCTCTATCTAGATGTGTCCCCCTCCACACACCCTGCTCTGAATGCCTCACCTGCACTACATTTACAAAAGACTTTAGAAGTTTCACGATCGGTAGAACTTGTCTCCGAGATGAACATCGTATACAAGCATCAAGAGTCTTCTACATCCTTTTCAAGCCCCAGAGGTTTCTCTGATGTTGCCTGGTTGTTTGGGCGGAGTTGTTGTTTACTATAGCCATTATGCCTGGGAGGGAACCTCATATTCGGATTGCTCCCAGCTCTCTCCCAGAGCCACGTTCCAATTGAGCCTCCTGATGGATGTTAATAACCCCAAATGGTCCTCTCCTTTTGGGAAAGACCCAAGTGGGCACAGTTCCACAGATGAGATCAAAGGAAAGAAGTAATTAGCCCTTTCCCATAAGAGGTATCAAACGTCTTTCACTTACACAACATTTTCCAGACCTGAAGACGTAGCTAATTTCATTTCTTCCACCTTAGAGCTCATAAAAATAGATAATATGAGGAAACATTCTGGAACTCAGAGATAGCAGCTGGGTGCCATAACAGTTCCTGAATTTTATACAAATCAGTTCAAAGAAATGGTGGCCCTGTGAACAGCTTTTTGTGCCCACCATAAATTAGCACCAAGTCTCCTTCTGTACTAAGGAACTATTCGTTACATGGAAACGACATGATGTTGCTGACCTTGGGGGCCAGCATCAGACGATGTCTTTGAAGTCACCCCATTCTTGTGCTTACTTCAAGTATCTTAGACATGTGTCTTTATATAGTCCCCTCGAGGGGTGGGGCATGTCAGAGTGACTCCACGTGCTTCCTACAGCAGAGAACACTGGAGAACGAGAAACAGATTGGATGGTAGGAGGAAATCACTATGTTTCAATGAGACGGAAGACAGGATTGTTGCTTCTCTGTGACAGCTTTCTCATGACAAACGGAGGGCAAACGCTCCTGAGATCCTCCACCTCTTACGACCTGCTCATTGGAAACCCTCTTAGGAGTTTTCCACATCGATCCCCTTGAAAAATGCTTTCTTGATTTCAATGCCACATGACTAAGACTAAGTTTGCGACAATTTATAGTCCTTGACTCTACGTAACATTGGTCTTTCTACTTGTTATTTCTCCAAAAACAGTTTTAAAGAGAAAAAAGAAAAGTTTGGGGAAACCATTTGAATCTGTAGTGTGAATTCCTACAATCTAATTCTGAGCTATTCTTTATAACTCAGTGTTGAATGTGCTTATGCAAAGCCTTTAAGAAACCCGTATTTTGCCCTTGAGTTCTAGAAAGCCATAAAGTTTAAATCCACTGCCCACTAAGAAACTTAAAATTTTATAGAACACAAATAATAGTACATAATAAAATATGCCTGCCAATTTTACAAATATTTATTGAGAGTGCAGGGTAGGCCAATTCCTGGGCTAGACTCTGAGGGTTTGGGTTTCAGTTCTCTGGTCCCAGAAAAAAGAGCTGTGTAGATACTTTCAGTTATGGCTTGTGCTCTCCATTTACCTGGACTCTGTGCCCGCTGTTCACACCGAAACTCTAAGTCATGGATGTCAGGTCCTCCACAGGAAGGCCTGCCGTGAAGTGCAATGCCAACACTGATAGGATAGAATACACACCCCTGCAAGGAAAACAAGCTAATGCCACTGCTCTACAAATTTACACAGCAACCACTAATACGAAGATGAAGAACCTGAAGGTTTTACCCACATCTGCAGTCTGATACTGAGCATTAATAACAGCTCCTGGACAATCTATGAGCAATTGGACACCCTCTTACAGAAGGGTTGTAGGGAGAAGACAGGCCAGTCATGGTGCTGTATAGTACTGATGAAACATACAGCTTGCCTCTGGTTCTTTAATGCATCCACCCCCCACCCACCTGCACTATCATGACCCTAATTATACCTTACAAATCTGGCTAGACCAGAGCATGTACGTGGGTATGCATAAGAGCTGGAAACACAGGGAATACAGGACAGATAAACTCCTCAGGGCCGATATTGAGACTAGCCATACCAGGAGGGTAAAGAGAAGGTAGAAGGAGAAAACAGGGTGACCGATCACAATGACCTATCTATAATCCCGTCCGAGGGGGATGGATAACAGACAAGGAGGTAAAGGGAGATATTGGACAGTGCAAGACATGAAAAAAATGATAATTTATAAATTATCAAGTGTTCATGATGGGGGGGGGATGCTGATAAGAAGCTGATACCAAGGGCTCGTGTAGGAAAAAGATGCTTTGAAAACTATGCTGGCAACATATGTACAAATGTGCTTGACACAATGGATGGATGTATGGATTGTGATGAGTTGTATGAGCCTCCAACAAAATTTTTTTTAAATAACAGCCTGTGATTAGAATGGGGAAAAAGAAAAAGGATCAATAGAATAAAATCTGGCCTTGGTGATTGAAAAGCCACTGAAAATTGACAGGTAGAACTTTGGAAGACCACCTACTCATTGGAAATGTGTTTTTCAACTTTTCTCCAACACAATCAACATTAAGGAAATAATAATAGCAAGTGACCCTCAACAGAAGAGAGACACACGAATACAAATGACCAAGCAAAAGGTGAATATCTAAGAAGCTCAATATCATCTGTCAGAACCAGATCAGGAATTGAATGTAGAAAAGACCATCAGTTGTTCATATGCAAGTTCAAGCTGAAGCTGAAGAAAGCAAACACAAGAAAGTTGTATGTTTCATCGGTGCTACTCTGCTCCTTGACAGACATACAACTTTCCTCTAGTCCTTTAATTCTTCCCTATCCACTGCTACATGTCCCACTATCATGATCCCAATTCTGCCTTACAAATCTGGCTAGATCAGAGAATTTACATGGATACAGATAAGAGCTCACAACATAGGGAAGCCAGGACCGATAAACCCCTCAGGACCAATAATGAGAGTAATGATACCAGAACGGGGAGGGGAAAGGGAAGGTGAAGGGTAAAAGGGGGGAACCGATCACAATGATCTACATATACCCCCCTCCCTGGGGAACAGACAATAGAAAAGTGGGTAAAGAGAGGCATTGGTCGGTGTAAGACATGAAAAAAATAATAACAATTTATAAATTATTAAGGGTAAGGGAGGGGGATGGAGGGGGAAATGAAAAGCTCATACCAATGACTCAAATATTGAAAATGATAATGGCAACAGATATACAAATGTGTTTGCCACATAGATGGATGTATGGATTATGATAAGAGCTGAATGAGTCCCCAATAAAATGATTTTAAAAGAGAAAGAAAGCAAGAAAGCAAATACAAGTTCATGAGAGTCAAAGGACAACCCTAAGTATATCCTGCCTGACTTTAGAAAATGTCTCACGATCAGACTTGACCCATTGAACACAGACAGGATGTGGAATGACATCAAGCACATCTTAAAAGAAGAAAGCAAAACATCATTTAAAAGACAGGACAGAAAAGGTCAAAATGGATGTCGGGAAATACACAGAAACATGCTTTTGAATGCTTATTTAAGATGAATGAAAGAAATGATGAAACCAAAGAGCTGAACACAAGATTTCAAGGATGATTTGAGAATACCATGTGCAACATTGTAACACAATGTGAAAGAGACGTGGAGTTACAACATTAAAGGGGAAAAATGCTGAGCATGTCTCAACCCGACGAACTACAGAAAAAAATCAGGGATCAAGATACAATATTAAAAGATTCTATGGGCAAAATCGGGAGAAGGTTGAGGCTGTCTATTCATATGAAGATTTAAAGTCTGCACTGTGAGTCAGAATCAACACCATGGCTGTGAGTGAGTGAATGAGTGAGCGAGTGAATGAGTGGGTGAGTGAGTCCATAAGTGGAAAAGTATTGTGTGATACAAGAGCACCAGAAGAAAAGAAAAGAAATACTCATGATGAATGACCAGAAATAGTTGACATTCAACCATTTTAGGAAGGAGCATCAAAAATCAGTGGAATTGAAGGATGAAGTTCAAGAAGTACTACTGCCATTGGTGACAAACAAAGCTCCGGGCGTTGAAGATGGATTAACCGAGCTGTTTTAAGAAACGGGTATGATGTTGGAATTGCTGGCTCAGCTATTCCCTTGAATTTTGAAGATACTGCCCGACCAACTTACTAGAAATGTTTCATATATTTGCCTGTTTCCAAGAAAGAGGATTCAACCAAATATGAAAATTAGTAACTAATAATGTCAATAGAATGGGCAAGTAAAATTTACTGCAGATAACCTCAAAACTGTCAGAGCAGTACATCAATAGGGAACTTCCTGAAATTCAGGCCAAATTCAGAACAGCACACGGACAGGGGTGGGGGGGGTGGGTATTATTGCTGATGCCAAATAGATCTTGCTGAAAGCAGGGAGTGTCATGGGGGATAGTGAGTAACACATTAGACTGCTAACAGTAAGGTCAGCAATTCAAAACCATCGGCCTCTCCGTGGAAGAAAGAAACCTTTTTTAACCCTATAAAGCAGCAGTTCTCAACCTGGGTCATGACCCCTGTGGGGGTCGAATGATCCTTTCACAAGGGTGTCCTGATTCATAGCAGTATCAAAATTACAGTTATGAAGGAGAAAGCAAAATAATTTTATGTTTGGGAAGTCATCACAACATGAGGAACTATTTTTAAAAGGTCGGAGCATTAGAGAAGTTGGGAACCACTGCTATAAAGAGTTATGGATCTATGGTGTCATCATGAATCAGAATTAATTTGATAGCAGTGAGTGTTTTGCTGACTATACAAAAGCTTTCACTAGTGTGGATTACAACATATTATCAATAACATGGTGAAAAGGGTAATTCCATAACACTTGTGGATCCTACCAAATTACGGATAGCATTATGAAGAATGGGAATTCCACAATATTTAATTGTGCTCACATAGAACCAAGACAGAGACCAAAAGGCTATTATTGAAATCGATATAAGATATGGCTTTGCTTACAATCAGAGAACATGTGTGTCTGACTTGTGTCCTTTCACCATGCTTAGTCAGTTGGTAGCCTGAGAAGCTGGAGTCTCTGAAGAAGAATGCTGAATTAGGATGGGAGGAAGTCAGGGATATACACGTGGGACCGTGTCATTTGCTGAAAGCAAAGATTTGAAGCTCTCTCAAGTGAAGAGCAAACACTACAATCTTCCCTCTGCATTATATTTCAACAAAAAGAAAGTCAGACTCCTCACAATTTGACCAATGAGCAACACAGTGATACGTGTGCCATCTCTGAGATGCATTGTCAGACACTTGGCGCTTGGCTAGCCAGGACTCAGTAAGTAAGGTAAGCATGCGCTCTCTTGTGCTTACAGTAGAATCCTGCACCTCAATGCTAATGCATTCTAGAAAGAGCATCGAGAGGAGAGGCAGGGTTTATTTTCCCCATAAGAAATAACTGAACATGAATTAATCCATTTTCGACCACCATGCTTTTACCCTAACCTGGCCTTTTTATTCAAACCATTGCATAGAAATTTCAAACTAAATAAATTCGGAGTTAAATAACATCATTTAAATATGAAACACAACATTACAAAGTTGTTAACAACTACAATATGACTCATACCTTGAGAATGGTGAGGATCTGGATCTGTGGACAGTGATGTGGAGAGGAGGTGTGGAGAGAGAGGCACTGTTTGGAAATGGAATCCCTTTCCATAAAATCAACAGGTAGCTGATTTTCAGGAGTTTTCCCCCTTCTTTGTCTTTTTTATCTATGACCTGACTAGTGTTCTCTAAAACATATATAAAAATTCTGTCTAATGTGGTTTGCTGCTAGTGTTCCCTTAACTATTTTCTAAAAGGGTTACTAAATTATCAACAATATCGATAACACAGCTAATCAGTACCTTATCACAATGATTCTTTTCAAAAACCTTTCTTAAAAAAGTTTATCAAGGGCGGAGCCCTGGTGGCGTCGTGGTTGTGCGCGGGCCTGCTGCCCACTGGGATGGAGGTTCAATTCCAGCAGTGGGGCTGGTCCTCCTACTCCCACCACTGGAGAGCAGTGATGCACCCCCCCCCAAAAAAAAAAAAAACAAGTTTATCAAAAAAATTAAAAGTTTGTCTTAAAAAAAATAGTACAAAAAGTCACAAAATAACTAAGAAAATTATAGCAAAATTCTTGAAACATAGCTGCCAAGGGATTAAACAACTCCACAAACAATGCCTACTAATGCTTAGGGACTCAAAGGAACTGCTTTTGTTTACAAGAATCACATGTGTTAGGTCGGATTTCAACGTCTTGTTAGAGCTCCCATGCAAAATGTTCTCAACATTTGGCATGGAAATCCGATTGTGTTGAGTACTGATGCGGTTGAGTTCTGGGGTTCTACTGTACAATGTCAGAAATGCCAGGGGAGACTTCTCTTCCATCCCACAGGTGCGCAGTGAGAATCGACTTGATGGCAGTGTTTGTTGACCTTGCTTGTTGAGTAGTGCAATGTTGCTGTGGCCATCGCTCTGCACCCTCAAGGTTGCATCTATAAGTAGTTCTCCCTGCAGAAAAAGCAGTGTCCCACTGTCTCCCTTTGTCGATGCCCAAAGGCCTGTGGTGGAGTGTAACAGGCATTTCAGTATGTGGTTGCTCTCGGGACCTTGGAACTCAAGCATGAATACAAAGAGGGCTGAGCTAAAAGATAGTCTGAATGACATGTGCTTCTCACACACACACACACACACACACACACACACACCTCAAATGTTCCCTACACACACAGTAACCAAAATATTGTGATTGGGATAAATAAATCATGCCTAATATTTCTTCCTTGAAGAGACATTCTTTCCCCAGAAGATCATCAGTCCTCAGAGAAATCCCTTCTATCAGGCAAACATCACCTTTCCAGAGGTGAGGCAGGCCCAGTAGGAGCTGAAATTGGGTAGAGGACCCAGCTGGGCTTCTTTCTCAGTGGCTCCCATAAGTAACAGAGCATTTGCTATAAGACATTCAACCCTAGATCGTGCAAAACATTAACAGACTTTTTCAAGAACTCTAACCTTTGGTAGTGGTCTAGGCCTTGTTTCTCTTTTACATGCAATTAGCATGCAAGGAATCAGGCAATTTCCAAAGTCAAAACTTCAGATAAAATTATATAAACAACACTAGCCTTATTTTGGCTTCAGAACACTGAATAATATTTTTCTAGGTTCTGCTGCTATCTTTCTGCATAAGTGCTTCCTTGCAGAAACGTTCTTAACAATATTAGCTCATTTTGGTTCCAGCTAAGAACAGACCTGCTCAAAATGGACAAAACCTTCAGGAAAACCCTGCTCCATGTCCCAGGGATTGCCTTTCACATACCCAAGCAGGGGCAGAAAGGGCTACCCTGGAGGGCAACTCATAACCCTGGCACCTGCAATGTTAATCAGTGGCTCATTGCAAATTGAGTCCAAAACTATGACCACAGGGATTCGTCGTCACAACCCACTGGGTGCACTGGACTTCTCAAGAACCCCTTGATCCAAGGACCTTATTCAAAAATTAATTAATTAATTAAAGACTCTCCTACAGCTACAGGAGAATAATTCCTTTCTTTATCATCGGTAGGTTGCAAGTGGTTTTTGAATGCATTACTACTGCTGGTTTTCCCTTCATGATGGAAATAGCTTTGATTTGGGAGTAGAGGTGTCATAAAGTAGTGCACATTAACTCACTCGCTGGCTGTCATCTTTTTTATGTCAACTCATAGCAATTCAATAGGACAAGGGAGAACTGTGAGTTGCTACGACTGTCACTCTTTAACGGTCTAGAAAACCCTGCCTCTCCCAGGTTTCAGACTCTGCCGCTTGCAGCTAGGGCTCCAGCATGTAACCACCATGTAACCAGGTCTCTGTGCGCACATCGGTTGTGTTACAAAGAAAAAGGTACTAAGGTACAGAGAACTGGACTTTGAGGCATAGGTTGGTGGCTCAAACCCACCAGCTACTCTCCGAGAGAGATGAGGCAGTCCGCCCTCACAGCGTTTCAGTCTCAGAAAGTCTGAGTAATGACTCTACTCTTGTCTGAGAGGGTCAATATGAACCAATTCCTCAGCCGTGGGTGATAGTAACCCTTCCACACAGCGCTCACTGCTGCTAAGGTTTTGGTGCAGGTTTTTGTCTTACAGATTTTTATTAAAATCATTCTTCTAAAATTACCCACTTGTAACACAACCCAGAGTACTTATTTTCTAACGAGATATAATGTGACTGCCTCCAAATACTCTGAGGACTGCTATTGCTGTCAATGCTACGTTTATTGAATTATCTGATAGCGGATCAAGCATGTGTAATGAAAACCTTATTAAAACAGACCCATTACCCAGATAGGCTCACTCTCAGAATCAGCTTGATAGAAGCAAAGGAGCCAAACTTTATGTTACTCAAACTTACTACCATGACTATAAGCCAACTCTGACTCAGAGTGACTCATAGGACAAGGGAACAGAAAGCCCTTTTTTTCTCTCAAGAATCACCTGGTGGTTTCAAACTGCTGGCTTTGCAACTCACAGCTCAATGAGTATCCACTAACCACCCAGGTGGTTTGATATATGTCACAGACACCACCACCACCTCCACCTCCACCACCACCTCTACCACCATCTCCACCACCACCTCCTCCACCACCACCTCCACCACCTCCATCACCACCTCCTCCTCTACCACCACCACCTCCACCACCAACACCACCAACACCCTGCCACCATTCCCAGATGTGTGTTAGCAATTTGATCTGAAGCTGACATGGGACAAGTGACAAAAATTCAGATTTCCACCATGGTTCTTTGGCATCATAGGTACCCCTGGTTCTCAGTTACAAAGCTCATTTTCTGTGCCCGCTTGGTGACACCTGTAGGGCAGGCATAGTGTTCACATCTGAGAGTTAGGAGTCTGCATTGATGCTGGACTTAAATGTCCTTGATTTTTGCCTTCCTGATATTTTCACTTTTTATTTTCAGGTCGTGAAATCAAAGTTGTCCAAAGAATATCACCTTATTAAAATGAAACAATCAAGGAACCATCTCATGGGGAGATATTTCAGCATTCAGAACAGACTTCGACATCTACAAGACTCTGCGGCAAATGTCTCCTCTCCGTACCATGTCAGAGGTCCGATTAATCAGGTTTATTCTGAGATCCTTCTCAGCAGGCTGTGTGCGAGTGAACGGACTGTGTAGACATGCTGGAAAAGGATTGAGCTGGGAGCTGGAGACAAGCTATCCAACAGGACGCTGCTCTGGGAATCCCATCTTGGACAGACCATGTATTCCAGATGCACCTCACACAATTTTGCGCACCATCACACGCACACAAGCACACACCCAAATGCAATTTTTTCTTTTTCATAGCTTTATAAAGTCAAGATATGCACCTGAAAATCCATTGGTGGCAGAGTGAAAGACAGAACTAGACAATTACTTGAAGCTTAATTAAGCCATGTGGGTCTGGTATTACATTGTGACAGAGAGAAGTCGAGATACTTGAAGTATGTGTCAAAACATGGGCAATGCTCTTGAGGGGATGTTCTCTCCTCTGCGGGTTCCATAACAGAGAAAAGGGGGCAGTAATTACATTCCATGTGCCAGTAGACACTGCACTTGGGGCCTTTGTCAGCTGGAACTGTGGCCCTTACAATGACTTTGGCTCTGTGAATCAGATGCTTATGGAAACTATTTCTTCCCGTACTTTGTAAATGGGAGCCTTGACGGGGAAAGAAAAAGGATGGTTCACATCCCAAGAGCTTCCGTGAGAAAAACAGAGAGTGAAATATTTTACCATTAAAACACCTTTGCACGCCTATAATGTTTATACACATTACCTTCTGTCCAATATGAGGAAATGGTGGGTAACTGCAGTCTAGGTGATTTAAATGCGTGATTTTAAAGAGAGGAATGAATGATACGTTTCTCACATCTTGTCCAATTTTTTCACTGATGTTATTACTTAAGATATCTTTCGTTTGCTGTTACAACCTGTGTAAGTTAAGATTACAATTGTTTTATGTAAATATTGTGCAAAGGGCTTAGGCCTGTTTTCCACATAGCATTTGTCTGCCTTAAAGACAGGCCTCTGTTACTAGTATCTGAATATTTAGTCCCCTGAGCAATTAGAACCACACTATCGAATCCAAATTTAGAGTAGACATCGAATTATGTTTTAGTAAAGCTTAGCAAGCATATCAAATACCTAATTCTGGTATTGAGAACTTTCTCTTCTATATTTAAAGTTCAAAATGGCAGATTTCTTTACTTTGCATTTGCACCCCCTCACAGTTACAACGCTTGTTTGTTTTTAAGATAATTTTCATTTGAGGGGGGACATAGCTGAGAGCCAAAACTGCCAAATGTCAAAATCCCTCAGTTCCACGTGCCTGCGGTCAGATGCCATCCAGCCATCTCCAGAATGGTTCTTACCTTGGAGGCCATTCTGGCAACTGTGGGGTAGGTCCTCCCCATTAAGGGTCTCCCCCTTTCCACTGACCTTCTGCTTTGCCGAGCCTAACGGCCTTCCCCAGGGACAGGTCCCTCGAGATAACATGTCCAAAGTCCACGAGATGACGTCTCACCACCCTTGCTTCGATGTGCCATTCTGACTGCGCTTCTTCCAAGCGAGACCCGTTTGTGCTTGGGCAGTCCCAAACTATATTTGGCACTCAATATCTAAGGCATCAACTCTCCTTTGGTCTTCTTTATTCCTTGTATATTTTCCATAGGCACATGAGGTCACTGAAAACACCATGACTTGGGTAAAGTGCACATTGATCCTCAAAGTGGCACCTTTGCTCTCGAAGCAGATATACCCAATGGCACAACGTGCTGCTGGATGTCTGGAGTGCAACCTGCATAAGGGTTGATGATGGATCTTGGTAAGATGGACCACGTGACCCCTTCAGTATTTTCTCCATTTGTCATGATACTGCTACTGGTCCAGTGGTGAGAAGTTTTAGAGAATTTGTGTTCTCTCTGGAGAGGTATAATCCACCCTGAAGTCTTTGATCTTTATCAGTCAGGGACTTACGTCCTGTTCCTTTTTAGTAAGAAGGTTATGTCATCTCCATAGGGGAGATTATTAACCAGTCTTCCTCCACCCGGATGCCAACGTGGCTTATCCTATTGATATTTGAATTACTCCAGTATTCAGTCTCCACCATCACAGCAACACGTAAGGTACCACAATAGGACAAATCCCCCTCGGATAATTCTATTACTATACAGAAAATAAAACTATTTTTGATTAATCAGTTTCTTAGTATAAGTATCAACTTTTTAAAAATACTCTATTTTTATATATATTTTTATATGAAGACAAATGTGAATATATATTTAACTGTCTTAAATTATATCTAAGCACAAACATCATTTAATGTAAACCATACCTAGTTGCCTTTTACAGATGCTAGGTTTTTGTTTTTGTTTTTAAGAATGGTACTGAGTTTGCCAGAAATGGGAGATTTTTTTTTCTAGGATCTTCCATGATATGCAAACATCATGTTTAGGTTTTCAGTGATTTATGGAAAATATGTGAACTTTCATCAAGTGATGCAGCGCGTCCATGGTGTGTTTGAACGTATTATATACTCTGTAGCCATATCACATGCAGTGGGTGTTTCCTGCCATTTCCTATTCAATCCAACTATAAAAATCTTCTGGCTGAGGTTAGTCTGGTATTTGCCTCTTCAGTATTGGAAAGATAGTGGGTTGGGGAAATAATTGTAATAGTATTATCAATAAACATCTTACTATTGTCCGTATTTACAGAGCATCTTTTATTTTCCTATCTTCTGGCAGAACACAACCAGGCAATCCAGGATCACTGGGAGGGGGTGTTACATGAGGATTCTAATACTGGAGCATGCTTAAGTGGAATTTACACCCAATTATTCCATTCTCTGAGTTTATGATCAGAGGACCTCCCTGCTATTCAGTGACCAATATTTTTGAATATCATATACTAAGGCTTTTGTTGTTGTTGTTGTTGTTTCAAGGGCACTTATATGATGAGGATTATTTTAATTATTCATAACTGAAGAAACTTTTTTTTTAACTTGGTGGAAAAGATACTGTTTGCTTTAGCCAGTTCATAGTTTGAGTAGAAAAGAAATGGAAGTATGTATTTGACATTTCTAGATGTTAAAGCAAAGGGACTATAGTATTATGGGGTAAAAATTGATTAGTCTCCAATCTAAATGAAATTAAACTAAAGAAAATAGATTATTAAAATGTATGAATAACTGCATATACATTTCCAAGCATAGCATTGGCATATTGTGTCCCTATAAATATGCATGTGTATCCCTGGGGATGTGTATGCCTGGGGGTCTGTCTGTCTGTTTTTAAAGGTGCAGTACACTGTTTGCCAGATCATCAATTCCAAGCCATCCGCAGCTCTGCAGAAGATGAGGCTTCCTACATCCTTAAAGAATCACCATGTTGGAAACCCATGGGGCCATTTCTTCCCCGTCTTTTGGGGTCACTATGTGGTGTCACCAACTCAGGGGCAATGAGTTTGGTTGCTTTGACTTCCCAGGTTATTTGTGGTGTAGTGTATCCCAGGTTGGACTTCTGACCCCAAGGTCAGCAGTTCTAAACCACTCGCTATTCCCCTGGAGAGAGGCAACACTTTCCATTCCTCTAAAGATTGGCAGTCTCAGAAACCCACAGGGGCAGTCCTACCCCATACCCTAGGTACTCACAGCAGGACGTTTGGACTTTCAGTAACCAATTACAACAGAGTGCAGCTAAAAAGCACTTGGGAGGCAACATGTTTTCTGTAACTCTCTCTGGTCCTCAGCCTCTCAGCCACTTGTTACAAAATCTCTTGACAAATGCCCAAAGGATACCCCACTCTGCAAATGCCTAAAGGCTGCACTCCCTCCCAGGGGCTCCAAAGCCTGCTGCTTGCTCTCGGAGGGAAGGTGCTGCCCCTCCTCTGCCGCAGAAGTATTCACAGGGCCTGATGGTCCCAGGATTCTCTGCGAAGGCTTATTTTCTACCCGGCATCAGGGTCACCTTGAGCAACCCCCCACATAAGAGTCCGCCGCACTTTAAGTGCTCATTCCCACCCAGTCACTGGATGGCAGTTACAGAGACGACCGGATAAAAGGGACGTGCCAAGTAATCCAGCCATACCACAAAGGGTTCCTTAAATTGAACAAATGCTAAAACAACCATTAGTATCTAGGATTTCTCCTTGTGAAACTTTATCTTGTAAACACTGAGATAAATTTAAAAGCCATCAAAACCCGTGGTCAGAATCGGGCCTTGCAATGAGAAAACTTCACTCTGAGTAAATTCCTAGGAGGGGACTGTTTCCAAAATAGGAATCCAAGTACAAAACAATCCCACCACAGAGGCTACCATTTTGAATGGATCAAGGAGTAATTGCTCTGCAAACGCTCCTGTCGTTGTACTGTTTTTCTCGGTTCTTTTTTATGTGCACTTAAAGCTCAAATGGTTTTGATTGCTCTTGGAAACGAAGGCACTTTGATGGATCGCTTCAGCTGAAGGGGATGATCCAGAAGTTGTCAGAAACCCCAAAGACCTTGTCGAGCCTGCAGGATACTGCCCATTCCTGAGAATGAGATTCCGTGCTTGGCACGGCTCCCCAGGTTCTACACTGCCAAAGAGCCTTCTCTCGTGTTTTTTTATTGCTGCGGTGACTGCTATTATCCACCTCCATATTTCTTTTATGATTCATTCACTCGGGGTTGGGGGCTCCCAGAGCTCATTTTCTTTCTTTCTTTCTTTCTAATTGACATAGACCATGTAGTCTTCCTAAAGTGGCAGGCCATCTGTTTTCTTTATGAGTGATCAAACAAATAGCAAGAGCTGTGTTATATGGTTCCGTTCAACATCGGCTCACTGCGCTCTGCCCCTCTCAGTTCATGGTCAGCATATGAATTCCTGAAGCGTTATCAAGAGCACTTTCCCAAAATTCTGTTCAGAGTGGAGTTGAGAATAATTACTTAAACCCAACTAATAGTCAAAACATCGTGACACTCACATTTGAGAAGCCCCTGCAAAAGGATTCCTACAGGGCAGTTGTATTGAGGAAGATTAGATTTTGAATTTGATTTATGCTGACTGGCATTTTCTACCCAAGTCTGTAGCACTCTCTGCAAAGAACTGTTTTCATTTAGTGTTTTAGAGTCTTTTTCCAATTCTTTGTGTAACATATCTGGGGGAAAATATTGCATTTTAGATGAGGTTATGAATAGACATTTAATATCTCTGGCCAAGGCATTTTCTTGGGAAATTTATATGGAGCATCCCATTCTTCTTTTTTTATTACCCCCAAAAGCAATTCCTATATGAAATCCATAAAAATGGTTAGTGTTTTTAAAGCAAAGTAATTATGATTGATTACTAGTACCTCTACATTCAGACATAACAGGGTTTCATAGATATAAAATGTATTCAATTAATTCTCAACTAGAACTGACATATTTCATGGTTGGCCATTGAAATGCAGCTTTGGGGGCTAGGATAAAAGAATGAATGGGGTGGTATGTATCTAGTTATGCACGTGGCTGAGTTGTATTTTCATTTTGCTCTTGACACCAAAATATACTTTATGGTGCTAGATTGAAATTTCCATGTGCATCATCCAGGTCAATATTTGCATTTTACTTATCATCCGAAATTTAACTCTCCTTGTTTGATCTCTTAATTGCCAGGCGTCTATGATAAAGTTGTGTGTGTGAATAGTCGGACAAAAATTTAAAATGTTAAAATAAAATGGGCATATATTTATGTTCCATCTTGGAGCAAAAGGATCTAAGAGGTTATTTGGTTTCCAGTAGATCTTTTTACCTTAGTGACTGAAGATTTAACATTCTGAATGCTTTCCTCTTCAGCAAGTATGATGAGTTTTAAAAAGGTACGAAATGCCAACAATGAAGCAAATATAGCTTAGTTTAGCCAAGGGCCTACCACAATCAGAAAAAGGTTGAAAGGGAAGGTACAGCACAGACCTTTATTATAATAACAAAATTCCTATAATTCCCTCACTGAATTCTGGAATAGATAGACATTATGACCACACTCTCTCCAGATTCTAGACATCTCTTTGAACCTCTTCTTAACATCCAGATCATTTTTTGAGGGTCTCATTCTCAAAAACAAAATAATAATTTTAAAATTTTATTGGACCCAAGATTATAATCTAGATTAACCAATGGACATTTGAATGTGGCTTTAATGATAACTTTTTTCTTTATAATCCACAAATAAAAGAAAATGCCCTCTAAGCATCAATATAGTATATTCTTTGGGGAAATTGAAGTAGCCACCCATCTTTGACTGCCTTTACTATTCACCCGTAGAATTACTCATCCATCTAGACAACCTCTGTGTGCCCTTCCCCCAAAATGGAATTTACGCAATATTTTCTGGTGCATTTAACTTATGATACAAGCTACGTAAAAGTGCTTGGTTTCTAAGGTCTTGATTTAATTACACATGGCATAAAGCATCAGTTTCTAAGGGTATGAATGCTCCAGGTTGACACTGTCATGAAAAGAGTTTGTAAGCCTTTTGTTAAAGGTTGAAATCATTTGAATCGACCAGTTGCTCCTCAGGAAAAAGATGAAGCTGTCAACTCCTGAAAAGATTTGCAACTTGGAAACACCCAGGAGCAAATCTACGCTGTCCTATACGGTTGCTGTGAGATGCTGTTGGCCCATGTCATGGTGTGGTAGTTACATAATCTGGAGTCAATTCAGAACTTGATAGGATTAAGTGTGAAGGGGTGGAGTCTAGTCTGCGAATGACATCTCATGTGGGCATGACCTTCTCCTGAAAATTCTGGGAAATCCTATTTTCCTCCGGGGAAGTAAGAGACACTTTCTCTATTTACTTCCTGTGAGACATCTCTGAGGAGCAGTCACATGATCCTACCCTGATGCAGTCCAGGGAGCAGGAGGAGCCACATGAAGAACCCTGCCAGTGCTGAGATGCTGACAACACCACTAGATCCACAGACTTTCTACCCACTGGCCTGTGGTCATTCTGCACTCGGTGTCCTTGTGTGTGTTTTGTGAGTATGTAGAGGTCTCTATATATTGGTATCAGATATATGAACTAATATCAGACTTACGGGCTTGGACTGAACAGGTGTGGGAAGCTTTCTTAATGTACAAGTGCCCTTTATATAAAACTCTTTGTTGTATACATAGGTCTCTCCATTATTTTCTCTAGTCTACCCTGACCTAACACACATGGGGTCCCTAGGAGTGGAGCCAACTCAAGGACAACTACAGCATATCATTGATAAACTCGCTGCCACCTAGTGGGTTCTGACTCCTAGCAAACCTTGAGGACTGGGTAGAACTTCTGATTTCTGACACTGTGGATTTCTGACACTGTAACCCTTTATGGGAGTAGAAAGCTTCATCTTTGTTCCACATAGCCACTGGTGGTTTCAAACTGCTGGCCTTGTATTTAGCTGCCCAACACTGGCAGGGCTCCTTCTATCATGGATAAGGCATTAAATTATTTGCAGCCACTTGTACAAAATTGATAAAACTTGACTTGCATCGAGACTAGGACAGAGGTAAATTTAAACATTGCGTTTGTAGCCTACAATCGGTTGAGTCATCAAATGGCATGCATTTGGCATTACTGTGTCTACCACATGTGCAGCCCCACTGGGGAAAGCCAGGTGTCTGTTGACACTTGCCTGCAAAGACTACCCATGTCAGCATCACATTAGCTATGCAAAATCAACGGCATGTTTTGAAAAGGGTGTGGGCACCATACTTATACACAAGGTCTTCCTGCCAGGAACAGAATGGAGTTTCCAAAGCCTTGTTATGGGTAAACACCCCAAACTCTGTCTTGGTCACCCATCCCATCGATAAGGTTAAATGGTCCATGAATTATTTATGGATCTTGAGATGAGGCTAATACAGACATGGCACCTCGGGTTTCCATCTCCCAGGAAAGGGGGCCAGCGCGTGGGGGATGGGCCCACGTGGTGTTTGGGTGTTTTGCTGTTTCCCCGCCTCTTCCAAAGTCTGAACATTATACTTCCTGGAGCAGGTTTCTCTTCCAATGGAAGCATTCCAGGGCAGTTATCTTCAGTAAGTTGTGACGAAAGGCAGTGACAATAAATACCTCCCTCTGACCACTGAGCTTCGAATTGTTTTGTGGCCTCTGCAGACAAGCAAGTCGAAACAGTGTATCTGGACAAGGTGAGTGTCCAATAAGGAATTCAGAAAACAGGGGTTCTGTTAGTCTGGATAGATTAGAGAAACAAAATCATAAACATGCATACAGATATAAAGGAAAGGTTTATATACAAGAGGAATGTAATATGGAGAAAGCATCCCAACCCAGTCCAGTCCAAGTCCATAAGTGCGATATTATCCCATATGTCCAATACCAGTCTATAAGTCCTCTTCAGACTCACGAAGCACATGCAATGACGCCAGGACAATCACAGGCCAGTGGGTGCAGAGCGTTGTGTATCCAGTGGTGGTAGAAGCATCTCAGCACTGGCAGGAGTCTCCATGTAGCTTCTCTGGCCCCAGAGGTCTGTTTCCATCAGGAAACCCATGTGGCTTCTGCTCCGGCTCCTCCAGTCTCCAGGACTTAAGGTCTATAGCATGCAGCCATGTTGTCTTATCAGTAGACCATCTCCAAGAGATTGAGTTGAGGATTTCACACCTCCAATTGGAAAATACCATGAGACTTCCCATAAGTCTCAGGAGAAATCCATGCCCACACAGAGGTCTCATCAGCTATCTCAAGATTGACAGACTAGACTCCACCCCTACACTCCCAGTACTGAAATTGACAGAGATCAGTGACTATCACACGGGTCATTTCCATAAAAAAAAACACCTCATACTACGTACTAACATACACCAGTGGTGGGTGTAAGTAATAATCCTATATCCACTGCATCCCTTTAACATGCGCCACCTATCTTTGACTGTTAGCAGTGCATGAACCCTTTCATGCACTAACAGGTTTCTCTTTCTCGGGATGCTTTCCCCAGGTGCATGTCTTCACCTGAGGGAGGGAGCGGGGGGGCCGAGGTTTATGCCAAACAGTGGCAGGGATGAGAGGATTGTACTAGAGGAAGTGTCTGCCAGATGGGAGGTAGTAAGGGATCGACAGATCGAAGAGATGGTAGGAGAGTTTGCATAGCCGTGGCATATGGGCTGCACATACTGAAACAAGAAAGAGAGCCTTTGGGGATATGAATGGACCCGTGTCACCACTCCAGCGATTCTGGGTGGAAATCTCTGCAGGCAGAGAAGAGTTCTTCCCTGTACTCCTCTTCACCTCCTGCTCCACCTCACATTTTCCTCAAGGGACTCCTGAACATGCACGTATCCCTGCTGTCAGACGCTGATAAGGACGAGGTGTAAGGCAGCAACATCACAATGGCTGAATCTTAGAAGATGAGTATCATGGAGATCGCTTCTTGCGTGAAAATCTAACAGCCTCCTTCCAAGCCTACTCTCCACTCAGAATCCATTCCCTACATGCCTTTACTTACGGTCTATATTACTCCCATGGTCCTGTGTCCATCTAAGCCTACTCTCCACTCAGAATCCATTCCCTACATGCCTTTACTTACAGTCTATATTACTCCCATGGTCCTGTGTCCTTCCAAGCCTACTCTCCACTCAGAATCCATTCCCTACCTGCCTTTACTTACAGTCTATATTACTCCCATGGTCCTGTGTCCATCTCTATCATTGTACTTTTGACCCATTTTGAGCCATAGCTCTCAGGCCCTGAGCAGTCCCTACCCCGCTAAACTGACCTTGGCAAAACCTAAGACTGACGCGTCCTCAGCTTCCCAGTATACGTTACCCCTCAGAGAGAGATGATAACATTCTCCATGAAGCATGTGGTGGGAGTGGGATGGGAAAGCTGCACCCTGGTATACACGGACTCGGAGAGGAGGATGTCAGGAAGTGATGTCCCTACTTGCATCTGATGCAGGACCCTGAATCTCACAGTTCCCAAAGGCCTAAGAGGTCCCAGGTCTCCTTACTGTCCTCTCCACCCCGCCCTAGCAATGGTGCTTTCTGGAAGGGGTCTCCAAGAATTTGCTGTTGTTCATCTCCATGGAATAGGTTCCTACTCGTGGTGATCCCATGGACAATAGAATAAAACCTAGGGCGGCCCTGGCCCATCTTCAGGATCGCTGGTGTGCTGGAGACCCAGATAACAGGTACGCATCTCAGAGCGAGGAGGGCTGCTCTTCCAACTCTGTATCAGGAAAGCTTCTGCTGTGACCCACAGGTGGTTTTCATTGGTTTCTATTCTAAGTATATTGTTCAGTGCGTCCTCCTTCATCTGTCTTTATCTAGGAGTCCTTCTGAAGCCCATCGACCAGGGGCAGCTCAGCTGGCATATTTAAGCATCAACGGCATCACTTCCAGCAGGATAGACTATAAAAGCTATCACACTATGACAAATTGACGGGGGGGGGGGGCAGTGACATGAGGTTCTACCCAAGTCTAAAGGAGTAATACAGCATGACAGTCACCTAATCTGGTGTCGATTTGAGGATTAAGAGTGTTAGGGCTGAAGTCTAGCCTGTCAATCTAGAGATGGCCTATGAGACCTCTGTGTGGGCTTGGCCTTCTGGGAATTCTGGGAAGTGTGGTAATTCCTTCTTGAAGGTGGAGACATTCACGTTCTAGACTTTCTACCGACAACACTCCCTTGGAGACCCTCTACTGACAAAGCTGACTTCCTGCAAGACCTCTCTGAGGAGAAGCCACATGGAGCTAGCCTAGTGCCCTGAGGCAGACAAGCCACAGGGATGCAACCAGACCTCTGAAGCTAGAGGAGCCACTTGGAGACCCCTGCCAGCACTGAGGTGTTTACAATACCACTGGGTCCAAAGGCAGTCTACTCATGTGGCTTGTGATCATCTTGCATTCGGGCTCATTGCAAGGGTTTTGGAGTCTGAAGAAGACTTTATAAACTGGTATCGGACATATGGGCTAATATCAGACTTAGGATCTTAGACTGGAATGGGCTGGGATGTTTTCTTAATGTACAGTTGCTCTTTTATATAAAACTCTTTCTTATACAAATATAAGTGGTTACGAATTTGTTTCTCTAGTCAACCCAGACTAACACATTAGGTCTCCTACCTTGATTCCTTACAAGAATCCTAGGTATTTAAGAGAAGTTGTGGTATGAAGATTTTATGTGTGAAATGTCAGGTATAAGCTTGTGGGAAATGGGACTATGGGAGGAAGCAGTGGGTCTTCATGGCCTCAAATCACTTGCCGCAAGGCTTCTGCAATTCCAAGCCAAGATCGGAAGAGCTAGAGAAGTAGCCAAAGGGCAAGCTCTCAACTTGCTGGGGTCCAGGGCTGGTGGGGATCTGAGCATGCATCCTGCCCTTCTAATATACACACCAGTGGGGTACAGCTTCTGATCTTAGAACTATTCCTATTAGCTTTCTTTTTCTACCATAACTGTTGTCAAATGCAATATTAATGTAGCATCAAAATTCATTTTTAGGTCATAAATCTCCCTTTAATTTCATATATAATAAGTGCTTACAGATGCAAATCATGTTCCAATAGAGGGACAACACGATTCAAAGAAGCACTGGCCATCTTGTAGTGATTTTGTCCACAGCTGTTTTAAGTTAGCATATGTAGATCCCAGACTTGTGTATATGAGATAGAAGTCAATGTCAACAGTACATTAACAATGCAACTGAATTTAATTAAGAGATTGAAAGCGCTGTGGGTGGAGAGCTTACATTTTCACAGGGTAGCATAGGTAGGGTGACATCTGTTTCTGGTGAGTTTCAAATAGGTACTTGCATCTGACATTCGCCAGTTCCACACATCGAGGTTTTTTTGTTTTTTGTTTTGCAAAAATGAGGTGACTGCAAGATTTCTCCACATTTTTCTCTACAACAAGATGGCAAGATAGATATTCCAGCAATTCAATTTTGCAAACGGCATTAGATATGATATTTAAATATGGATCAGGGAAGTATGGGAAGCCTGCGAGGCATGAGCAGGATACTCTTCTATCTCTCACAGATGAGAACTTCCAAAATACATACTCACCATCACGGAGTCCTGCGACCATCTTGTAGGACAGAACAGAACGGCCTTTGTGGGTTTCAGAGACTGGGTCAGAACTTGCCCTGCACAAAGGTAGGTCTGGGAGTCAAGTCAAATGGAGAGCTGCTTGTTTTTTGTTTTGTTTTGCTCCCAAGTGACACCCCACTTTGCTCACTGTTCTTTATGTCACTAATACTCTCTGAAATCCTCTCAGTTAAGGAAATCACTGGAACTGACCTCTGGAATCTTTGAAGATGCTAATATCCATGGGAAGATTGGATATCTGTAGTATGAGTTAATATAATCACTTAACTCCTTTCCCCCCATCATGTAAATAAGGGAGTAAATAAGGGAGAAGAGTTTTAAAAGCATGAGGGATGGGAAATCAGGAGAAGCAGAGGGTTCTAGGCTGCCAACAAGTGTTGGACTGTGCCAAGTCCACTCTAAAGGCTGCAGTCCCAAATCATTCAAAACGATGGAGTTGGAATATCTGGAGTTGTGCATGTTAGTCCAGGTAGACTAGAGAAGCAAATTATATACAAGAGGAATGGAACATTGAGAAAGCATCCCAACCCAGGCCAGTTCAAAGTCATGAGTCCAATATTAGCCCCTATGTCCGATACCAGTCTATAAAGTCTCCTTTCACCTTACAAAGCATGTGCAATGACACCAGGACAATCACAGGTGAGTGGGTGCAGAGTCTTGTGTGTCCAGTGGCAGTAGAAGCATCCTGGCGCTGGCAGGGGTCTCCCTGTGGCCTTCTGAGCATATCAGCACTGGCAGGAGTCTCCACATGGCTTCTCCGCCCCAAAGGTTTGGCTCCATTAGGGTAAGCCCATGTGGCCTCTTCTCTGGCTCCTCCGTTCTCCAAGAGTCATGATAAATCAGCATGCTGTCTTCTCATCTTGTCAGTAGTTCTTCATCCCGAGACTTCCCAGAAATCTTAGAGAAAGCCATGCCCACACAGAGGTCTCATTGGCTATCTCAGATTGACAGGCTAGACTCCACCCCTACATTCTCAATTATAAAAGTGACACACACGAGTCCATGACAGCCACACTAGAGAATTCTAATTATTTACTTGGCGAAGCAAAGACTACAAGAATGACCTGAATTGGCAGTTCCTTTTCCTGTGGTGTGCATTCTTTTGGTTTAGCTCAGTCAGAAGACTTAGAAATTACAGCAGGTCCTTGCCCCCTTGATCTGCCTATCTTCTGGTTCCCACCACTGCCCCACACATGGCAGCCAGGGTTCTGCTGAATGGCCTGGCACTTTCAGGGGCATGGTCCGCTGCACCTCGAAACAGAATACAAGCTCACGGCAACCCGCATCTTGGAGGGCTGCTGGGATGTGATTGGTGCTGGAGGACCATTACGTAGATTTTCCCCTCTTAGCAGCACGATGAACAAAGGAATGATGCCCTGGTTGGTGCTGCCCCTTCCCCATCCTCACCATGGTTAGGTTTCAGCCCATTGGTGCCGCCACTGAGTCAATCCATCTCATCGAGGATCTTCTTCTCCGTGGCTGTCTCCTTCAGCTCACCTGAGGTCCATTGTCAGGGGCTGGTTGGGAATCTCTGCATCCCTACTTCTGGGAAGCATTCTGGCAGTAGTTCCCAAGGAAGGATGGGGAGCCTGGTTCAAAGGCAGATCACCCACCATCTGCTTAGCTGTGGAATGGAAAACACGGTTTGCTTCCTTCCTTTCTTGTTTGCAGCGTCTGAAGAGTGGTGCAATCTGGCACTGGAATCACACAAACCAATGATTGTCCAGATAAAATTGCTTGATCCGGTGGCCTAAGTAGGGTCTTGAGTTTCCCATTCCATATCACTGGTTCCTGGCCATGCTTTTTTCAAACTGAAAAGAGGGATTCAGTCCAGTGTGCAGCAACAGCTGTTCTCTCTTTCAAGAATCTCCAAACAGTTGCAGGGCATTATGTGACATGTGTACGTCTTCTAAGACATAAATGATTAAAATTGAATATAAAGAAAACTACCTTTTTTTGTCTTTCTTTCTTTCTTCTTTTTTCTGGAAAAAGCCACAGAAGAGCTGAGAAGACAAAAGCTGGCAGTGGTCAAATTCTTTTTAAAAGATACTAGCAGGTTTATTTTTCCTAACTGACAAGATAGGCTCTGGCCTTTCCATTAACTTTACCTTTAAAATTTAGTCTTCGTCCTTGATTCCTAAAAGTTAATGTTGAAAACCATGGAAATTCCCAAGTGATTGAAGTGTCTGATGAGGTTTCCAGACCACATTTTGAAATGTAGGCTAACGAGGTGGCACAGACTGGCCAGCCCAAAAGACCACCTTATGATATCAGGAGGTGAACCACTTAAAACCATCATGACTATGCACTGAGACCCCCAATCGAGGCTCTAGACACAAAGGTTCCACAGAATTCCTGGTTGGAGAAAGAAATGGACATACATGAAAGGGTATCACTTTGGGAGACATGGAAACTCCACATCGGGAACGGCCCAAGTCTCACCCGCCCACCCCTGATTACATCATTTCTGCTATAATTAAGTGGCAATGGTAAGAATAGCACAGTCTACGAATGCTGTGTGTTGTTCTAGCAAATTATTAAATACCAAGGAGTAATGGGAGGCATCAGGACAGAAAGGAGGGTGTCTTGCCTTCAGCATCTTAAACAGAATTTGAACTCGTAGCCAGCAGGTCTGAAGTGGGATGTTATATGGACTCCCAAGTCAGAGGGCCCCGAGGTCTTTGGTCAACTGAACAGCTGGATGGACAGTGTCCTCTAGCTTGTGAAGTTGGTGCACGTGGTGAGGATCAGAGGAGAAATGCTGCCTATGCAGCTGATGAAAGAACTGACGTGCAATGGAGGCCTGGTGATAGATTGATAACAGGATTGATAATAGATCAGAATAGGGTTGCAGTGGGTTCACCTCATGGCTTGGTGTGTGAGAGGTGAATTTATTTTTTCTTTTCATCTATATATGTCCAATTGCCCCTGGTATCTAGAGAGACAAAGGAGCTTGGTGGCAAGCGTGAACTACAACAATTCTACCCTTCTGTCTCTTTCATGCAAATGAAAGCACAACTGTTACCCAAACAGCTGGCCCTACTCTGCACAGATCATGTCCAGGTCAAACTAAAAGATGGCAAACATTTTCATGGGGGACAGGAGTCAGGTACTTAAAGAAGCAATATTTATAATTCCAGAAGGATCTACTCTTCGTTCTTACAATACACCAAGTGGAAAGGGAAACCCTTTTTGTCTGTTGGACTACAAAAAAAGGAAAGAAATAAGGTAGCAAAACACAAGAAGAATACTGAAAGCTTAAAAAAGGAGGAGAAGAATTCTAAGAAGAAAGGGAGATTAAAATGCCAAAGAAATGACGACAACTCTGACTCCATGCCACAATGATCAGTTATTGGCCAAGCAGAATGGTCTACAAGTTGATGACAAATTCAGCCCTTAAATCTTAGAAATTATGCCATGAACAGGCAACAAAAGGTCAAATTCTTCTGTCCCAAACTAGAGTTTTCTGGACACTACCCAAAGATGTGTTTGGTTTTACAGTCACCAAATAATTGTCTTGCTGACAGAATTCAAAGATATTCTTCATCAGAGAGGGGATAACATCACAAAAGGTAGTCATCTTGTTTTATACTAAATAATCTGATTAGTGAGGCTTTTGCAACCACCATATGAAAAGAACTAATCCTGTTCTCAGTTTCATGATTGTTTTCTTACTTCAGGAATAAACCTAATAAATGGGTCTCATTAGGTGATTGCATTTCTCATGTCTCTCATAAGTCAAATCTGCCTTTTATACTGATGAAGTGTTCCCTGTATAGGAACTTAAGCCTATAAAGTATCAAACCAAGTCCCCGCCGGGAACTCAAAAGGAATTGCGATTCCTAGGGACTCAGATGGGCTAGGAGCTCAGGATATCAGCCATGACCCGACCTTCCTGGGTTTCCTGTCTTTTCCCACTGCTCCTGGTGGGCTGGGTCCAGCCAAACCCCAACTAAGAGAAGGCAAAGACGGACTTGCTATGAAGGAGTCACAGGCACCATCTATGAGTACGGAGTGCTCACCATCGATGGTGAGGAATATGTCCAGTTTAAGCAGCACACGGGCAAGAACGTGCTCTTTGTCAACGTGGCCACCTATTGAGGTCTGACAGTTTAGTATCCTCAACTGAATGCACTCCAAGAGAGACTGAAGTCTTCCAGCCTCGTTGTGTTGGGTTTTCCCTGCAACCTCTTTGGAAAACAAGAACCAGGAATGAACTCAGGGTTCCTTAATGGACTCAAGTATGTGCGCCTAGGTGGTGGCTTTGTCTTCAATTTCAAGCTCTTTGAAAAAGAAGATGGGAACAGAGAAAAAGAACAGAAGGTTTATCCTTCCTTAAAGAATTGCTGCCCTCCTCCCTCTGAGATTTTGGGTTCATCAAGTCAACTTTTTGGGGAGCCCATGAAGGTCCATGACATTCATTGGAACTTTGAGAAGTTCCTGGTGGGACCTGATGGAGTTCCTGTCGTGTGCTGGTATCACTGGGCCCCAGTCAGAGCCAACTTCCTTGAGTACTTGAAGCAGTTCAAAAATAAGTAGGAAAAGCCAGAGTGGCAAAAATGGCAACTGACTTCTACCTGAACAACTTGTTAGGAATTCATCCTTATCCTATATTCCTTTGAACTCTATCTGTATACGACCAACCCACATTGTACTACCAAAGCACCCATATATGTGTTTGATGAGTTAAGAGGAGAAAACATATCTCCCCAACTCTCTCTTCACAAATGATCCATTTTCCTCCTGACCTATTGCAAAGGGCAATCCTCCTTTGAGGTAGATGGCTCAGGTTGCCCCCAATGAAAACAAGCCTCTGTCACGGAGCCCATTCCAACACATTCCCAATCCTACATGACAGAGTGGGGCAGCTCCAGAGGGCTTCCAAAGATGGAAATCATTATGGAGCTGGTGGCCACCTCTTTTTTTTTTTCACCACCGAGCAACTGGTGGGTTTGAACCACCAAGCACTGTTCAGATGACTGCATGATTGTACAAAGGCAGTAACCTGACAGCTGACGTCTATCCTTACCCATCCAGAAGGCTGAAAGAAAACAGAAGGTGGTAACAAGATGGCCTAAGTCAACTTCATAGAAAGTAGTCACGTATTGTGACACTCTTTTTCTCTGCACAGCCCCCTTCGCCCCCTTGATACCCAGTAATCCTCCTATAGAACTTCTGAAGGTCGAGTGAGAGCAGAAACCTCCTTTTCCACAAATGAGGGGCATATTCATGGCAGTAGGTCCCAAAACTCCTCTAGGTTGGACCCTACCAGAATCTTCCCTGTTGCCTGTCCCTTAGTGCAGTCAGGTCATGGCAACTGGGCAGGGATGTCCCTTTACTCTGGATGGTTGGCTCTCTCCTCTCACCCTGGATCTCCCCAACTTTGAAGCCATTCTTATCACTGTCTCAAATAATAAATGATATATCTGCAACAACAAAAAAGGAGTCAAACCAATTCAGTTACTGCAATATATACAATAGATCTTCAGGACAGAGTTGCTCACTATTCCATGCTCTCCCCCTGGCAGTAGCCCCATTGCTTTCTACTCGAGATGGTTGCTGCTGGATGGTATCAAGTTGATTTGGGTCCACATCGGTCCTTTGAAACAGAGGAGAATGGCCTCACATGGTTTGGTTGGCTGTAATCATTTCGGAAGAGTTCCAGGACTTTCTCCTGAGGAAGAGCTCAGGGAGTTCCAACAACTATCCAGATACATATTAACATACAAAAATTTTCAGAGAGCAGCTGAGCACTTAATTGTTTGTACCACCAGAGTTCCTGAGACTGAAAAGAACCACTCTGGAAATGTTAAATGACTTCTGAAACTCGATGTCCAGCCTTGTAAATTGTCAATTTGTGTCAAATAGAATTTGTATTCATTAACCATGATTTGAAGCACTGGATGACTGCATTGATTAGGACTTCCACCAGTTAGCATGGCCTCACAAACCATACAGTTACTGAAATTACTGAGACTGAACAGCAAAAAGCAAACATTATAATCCAGGGAAACATATCACTTCCAGATAGTACCTGGCCCATCATTGTGCTCATCCAAAACCAAAGCCAAACTCACTGACATTGAGCACAGCTGACTCAGAGACCCCGTGTGGGTTTCTGAGACTCTAACTGTTTACAGGAATAGAAAGCCCAGTCTAGTGGTTCTCAGCCTTCCTAATGCTGCAACCTTTTAATACAGGTCCTCAACCATAAAATTATTTTCATTGCTACCTCATAACTGTCATTTTGCTACAGTTATGAATCAGGTGGCCCCTGTGGAAAGGCCATTTGAGCCCCAAAGGGGTTGTGATCCACAGGTTGAGAATCGTTACTGGTCCAGTCTTTCTCCCCCAGAGCTGCGGGTGATTCAGAAGTGCTGACTGTGCGGGTTCAACTTGTAACCACTGCACCATCAGGACTCTAACAGTGCTCGTATGGGATCTGTAAGTAGGTCAAGGGGCAGTGCTTCCAAGATAACAAGGGGGGAGGGGGATACTGCATGGTTTAAAATCAGGGAAGGTGTGTCAGGATGGTATCCTTTCAACACTGTTACTCAACATATCTGCCAGTCCAATGACCCTAAAGGCTGAACACTACGAAGAGAAACTCGGCATGAGGATTGGAGAAAGACTCATTAAGAGCCCATGATAGGCAGATGACAACCGTGCTTGCTAAAAGTGATTTGAAGCACTTATTGATGCAGCTCAAAGACTACACATAGCCTTCCACATCTCAGCACACACAAAAAATAAAAGTTCTCAGCGAACCAATAAGGCACATCGTGACCCATGGAGAAAAGATTGAAGTTGTCAAAGATTCCTTTCTCATAGATCCATAATCAATACAGTAGCACCAGTCAAGAAATCAAATGATATATTGCATTAGACAAATCTACAGCAAATCTCCATCTCTTTAACCTGTTTTTAAAAAGCACCTGGTTAGGGTTAGGGTACAGAATTTGAAAAAAAAAAAGCAGTGTCACTTTGAAAACTAGGGACACCTGACCCAAACCATAATATTTTTCATTGACACATACACATGAGAAAACTAAACTAAAAAAGAAGAAGACCATGAAAAAATTAATGCATTTGGACTATAGTGTCATCAAGGCACAATGAATATTCTGGACTTCCAAAAGAATGAACAAATCTATCTAAAGGAAGTATGGCCAGAAGGCGCCTCAAAATCAAGGTTGGGGAGGCTTTGCCTCATATACGTTGGGCACGTTATCACTCACTCACTGGTTAAGGATGTCGCATTTGGTGAAGTAAAGGGTCAATGAACAAGGCAAAGACCCTCAGTCAAATGGACTGGCACAGTGACTACAACAGTAAACACCTAACAACGTCTGGTTCCGACCATTCCACCAGAGTCCTCACAAAACAAAGGCTGCCTGCACCAGCTCCTGCTCATGAGCTTCCGTCCTCCTACCTGGATAAGATCTGGATATTCTGTGCTCCTGTGGGGAAGATGCGGGGAACTCCATCTTTCCAGAACCACATCAGAGCAAACAACAACAGTGCGGCTCTGGGAAAGTACAGAATTGCAAGCTGTGCATGAGTGTGGGCTCGCCAGAGCAGCTGCTGTTCTATGGCCTCTGAGCCACTGTCTGGGACACAGATAACAGAGAACTGACATCATCCAAAAAGAAGAGAGTGATGCTACTGATTGGACCTCTTCTGAGACTTAAACACCTGGAGTGGAGACACGGAGACACGTGAAAGGTTGCCAAGAAGGACTCGTTTGAAAGTGTTTACATCAAGATTCTCAGTGTATTCTACCCGCTCCTCCGGTAGCCATAAAATGAAGGAAGAACCTTACAAGAACAACCAAAATCTATTTTGCTACATCAAGTGAAAGAAAGGATTATCAATGCTCTTAATATAATGCATAATATAGGCATGTCATATCTTTTGTACGGTATGGCCACACAAGGACAAAAATCAGAAGCTCAGTGCTAAAATGTCGCCAGCGACTATCTCTGGGGATTGGCTCCCCATTGTCCCTGGTGGTGGATTTCTTCCTGCTTCTAGGCATATTCTACACTCTGTGTGGCACGTACATGTTACGATGGTGACATTTTCTTTTAACAGTCAGAGTATTTTTTAAAATAGATTTTGTAGATCAATAAAACTGAAAGCGTTTAATACAGATAAAAACAAAAATCTAAAGATCCCTGGCACTGGATGGACTGAATAACAATGATAAGATCACGAAAAAATGTCTCTAAATAGGGTGGAATTTCTGATGAGCGGTTGGGCTTGAACATGAATATTTAAGTTTGCTCTTTTCCAAAAGTGTGCTGCACAGCCAGTACATGTAAATCTGAAGGGTATATCCCCAAAGGGCAAAGAACGAGAAAAGAAACAGTGCGGGTGGAATTTAGAAATCTGGAAAGCAGATGACTGGCGGGTAAGTGAATTATTAAATCCAGAGAGCGGGATGCCAGGCCGTGAGTGAGGGCCAGGCAGCCACCCGACCCCGCACCACAGAACTCCCGATGGCTCTGGCATAATTCAAGGGGCTCGGCTGTGAAGCACAAGGTTGCTGGTTTGAAGCACGACAGCAGCACTGTGGGAGAGAGACGGGCAGGCCTGCTTCAGTAAAGACCAGAACAGAACAAATCTCACTGCCATGGCGTCAATGTCCACTCACAGTGACCCTGAAGGACAGAATAGGCCTGCCCCTGTGAGTTTCAGACACCATAACTCTTGACAGGAGTAAAAAGCTGAGCCTTTCTCCTGTGGAGCAGCTGGTGATTTCAACCTGCTGACTTTGGGGTGAGCAGCTCGACGAGTGAACTCGGGACACCGTCATCTGAGAATGCCTTGTAAGGCAGTTCTTCTCTATCTTTCTTACTACCATCAAGTCAATGCAGACCCGTAGTGACTATCTAGGACAGGGCAGAACCACCTCTGTAAGCTTTGGGGACAGTAACGCTTTATGAAAGTAGGAAGCCTTGCCTTTCTTGCAAGGAGCAGCTGGGGGCTTCAAACTGCTGATCTCATGGATGGCAGCTCCCAGAATAATGACGAAGCCTCCAGGGCGCTGTAGGCTCTCTGTGAAGCAGACCAAATTCAGCAGTACACAGTTGGCAAGGCAGATTGTAGGTAGAACTAAGCATAGAAGGATGGCTGGAAGTTTAGAAAACTCAATGCCATTCAAGTCAATGTAATCTCATAGCAGTACTACAGGTCAGGGTAGAACTGTCCTGTGACTTTCTGAGACTGTCATTGGTTATGGAAGTAGAAAACCCCATCTTTCTACCTTGAAGCAACTGTGCTCCTTTCGGATTTCAGGCCAACATGTAACCACTATTCCCCCAGAGCTGGAAATCCCACCCACTCTCCTGTCCTGATTGCTTCTCCCACAGCGATTACCAAATATTCTATAAAAAGCCTCCCTCCATGAAGAATGCATACTTGAGGATGTTTGGGCTGAGAGACCCCAAGAAAAGAAAATTTGCAAAGATCATACTTTTTACAAAGTGAAATGAATGCTAAGACCTCATTAGCCTTCTCTTAGACTTAAAAACAGCAACCAACATCTGCAAAACAGGACATTAGAACATTCTTCTCTGGGGACCAAGCATCCTAAGAGACAGAAGACAAATGTGCTGGGCTGGAAGGTGCCTCAGTAAGATGATCTATCCAGCACACGTGCATGCACACAGACTCCCTGTGCTAGTCTGGGTAGACTAGAGGACAAATATATAGACACGTATATGGATATAAGGGAAAGGTTTATATACAAGAGGAATGGGACATTGAGAAAGCATCCCATCCCAGTCCGGTCCAAGGTCATAAGTCTGATATTAGCCCATAGGTCTGATACCAGTCTATAGTCTCCTTTCGACTCACGAAGTCACAGGCAGAGTCCCAGCACTGGCAGCAGTCCCCTCATGGCTCCTCATTTCCAGGGATCAGGGTTCATCAGCAGTATCCATTGCTGATAGAAACATGTCAGCACTGGCAGGGGTCTCTCTCTGGCTTTTCCGGCTTCAGAGGTCTGGTTCCATCAGGGTAAGGCTGAGTGGCTTCTCCTCCAGCTCCTACAGTTCCTTGGACGCTGCCATCTTGTCTGATCTTGTCAGCAGTTCATCATCTCAGAGACTGTGAGAGAAGCTACTCTTCTCCAATTGGGAAAGACCACGAGACTTCCCAGAATTCTCAGGAGAAAGCCATGCCCACACAGAGGCTTCATTGTCTACTCAATGGTTATCTCCAGATTAACAGGCTAGACTCCACCGCTACATCTCAACCATGAAATTGACATAGGTCCATGACCACCACACACACACACCCACTTTCATCCCCCCAAAGCTGGTAAATTCCACCCAGGGGCTCAGAACTTCTCACTGACTTTTTTAAAACCCCACTTGCAGACATGAAAGACCAGCCAGCTCCAGCCATGGATCAGAGGTAAGTCTTCCTCTCATAGAGATGAGGCAAACCAAATAAGACAGACAGAGAATGCCAGGGGGATACAGTTTTGAAACACACCACTCCATTTCCCGGTAGAGAGAATCATGGTAACCCCACAGATGGAGGAGGGAAGGTACCGGTGTGCTGAGGGCTCTTGGGATGAAGCAGTGATGATCCTCAACCACTGTAGCGGGAAGATGCAGGCAGCGCTTCCATTGTGAACCATTGACAAGTAGAAGGGAAATAGGGAATTAATCAGCTAAAAGAGCTGAAAAGCTGTTCCTCCTTGCAAAAGGGTAAGTGGCAGCTTGGGGCAGGGTGGGGGGGGAGGGTCGTGGTAAAAGTGTTGCTTTTTCACTTTGAAGCACCTCATTGTTTAATTACTCGATACACGTGAGTTTTATTATATTTATTTTTAATCATTTTCTTGGGAGTTCCAACAACTCTTTTACAAACCATACATCAATGGTATTGGACATATTCATACATATATATTTCATCATTCTTCTCTAGGCATTTACTTTCCACTGAGCCCTTGGGATCACCTCCTCTTTTTTTCCCTTCCTCCCCACCCTCAACCCTCATGGCCCCCTAATAGATTGTAGATTGTTAATTATTTCCAAATCTTATACTGACCGCTGTCTCCCTTCCCCTCTGGTTTCTTTTGTTCTTCCCCCTGACTGGGGGTGCGTGGTTATGTACCATTCATTGCAATGAGCGTCCCCCTACTCCCCATCTCCCCCCTAGTTCCCTCTACCCTTTGGGTATCTCTATTACCATTCCTGTTCCTGGGTTCCATGTGTTGTGAGTTTTAGCTCTTGCCTAAACCTATGTACGTGCTCCGATCTAGTCTAGATTGGGAGGCGACACTGAGGTCGTGATAGCATGGGGTGCGGGGGAGGCTTCCAGGGAACAGAGGTATACTGCATAACCCATTAGTGCTCTACTGCACCCTGATTGACTCATTCCCTCCCTGTGACCTCTCTGTGGGGGGATGCTCCATTGTCCATAGATGGTCTTTGAGTCTCCACTCCAACCCCCCTCCATTCTCACCAGTGTGTTTTTGTTTGTTTGCTTATTTACTCTTTATTGTGAATCTTCTGATGCCCATTGCCCAGTCTCGATGACAACTCATGAGAACTGTATGAATTTTAAATAGTTTTGGGTTCATCCGACCCATGGCAGGAAGGTCATTTTTATGTAAGTTGCTTTGGCACGGTTCTCTGGTTCCTCTGTTGTGGTTTTTCATTATTCTTACTGGGTCGCTGAAAAGCACAACTTGAAAATAAGAAACAGAGGCACAGAAAGAGTGCATGACTCTGTGAGGGCTATGACACTAAGACTGAGCCAGAAAGGTGGGCAGTCTGCACATGGAAGACACACACCAGCCAGTGTGATTAGGAGGAGTCGATGGGATCAGGTAACAGGCATCAAAGAACAAAAAATCTTATCATTGTGAATGAGGGGGAGTGCAGAGCGGGCACCGAAAGCCCGTATGTAGGTAGCTAGACATCCCCTTACAGAAGGGTCTCAGGAAGGAGTTGAGCCAGTCATGGTGCCATATAACACCGATGAAACATACAACTGTCCTCTAGTTCTTTAATGCTTCCTCCCCCATTATGGTGATCCCAACTCTACCTTACAAATCCGGCTAGACCAGAGGAGGTACACGGGTACACATAAGAACTTGGAATACAGGGAATCCAGGACAAATAAACCCCTCAGGACCAATAATTAGAGTAGTGATACCAGGAGGGGAAAGGGAAGGTGAGGTAGAAAGGGGGAACGGATACATATAACCCCCTCCCTGGGGGGCAGACAACAGAAAACTAGGTGAAGTGAGACACCGGACAGTGTAAAACATGACAAGATAATAATAATTTATAAATTATCAAGGGTCTATGAAGGGTGGGGCAGGGAGTGAGGGGGAAAATGAAGATACCAAGGGCTCAAGTAGAAAGAAAATATTTTGAGAGTGATGATGGCAACAAATGTACAAATGTGCTTGACACAATGGATGGATGTATGGATTGAAATGAGTCCCCATAAAACGATTCTTAAAAGAAAAAGATGGGCAATCTGGGCTTAATTTTGCTCAGTGGCTCTGCTGTTTTCCTCCAGTTATGAAATCTATTTATGACTTTCAACCCGTCTTTCCTTCCTTTTTTAGTTCCAATGAGAGGCACACCTTCGAGGAGGCAATTAACAAGCATCGCCTTTCAGGGTGCTATCAAATGATTTCAACGAGTATCTCTCGCCTTTTTCTTTCTATACAGTCACAAGCAAGAACAGCTATATGTTCTCTCTAGCCTGGCCATGCATGCAATCTCTCAAAATAATAATAACTATGCATGTGAAGCGGGATCTCTTCAGTGAGTGTCTGACTGAGCACTTGAATCCACCATGAGTCCCAATGGTTTCTCTGCCTCAGTCTCCTGGCTGCAAGCTGTCCGTGGATTGTTCTCTCCTGCACTTTAGCCTCCTCCACCTCTCTGACCTCATAGTCATGACTCCTATGCCACCCAGGATGCCTCCGGGCCACTTGCCTCAGATGACAATGTCTGAAGGGTCATGAGTTCATTCTAATGTGACTGCAGAAATCACAGACCGAAAAACAAACTGAACACTGTGTCCCAGGTTAAGCTAAGCAAAGGAGGAAGCCGTGTCCTAGAGGCACTATGATTGTTGGCAAAACCTCTAGGGTAAATCAGTGAGAGTGGTTCACAGAAAAAAAAGAAAGACAGACACCACCCTGCTTCACTGTGGCTTCCAAGCACAAAAGCAAGGCGTGCTCAGTGGACATCTCCTGCCCGGTACCGACCACAGGGAGTTCTGGTAAGGCCTCTGGGAAACACTTCACTGCGAACCCAAAGGCCAGTTTGGGATCACCCCAGGAGCAGACCCTGGTAAAGGAGAGGGTCAGGGAAAAAGAGGAAGACGCTCCAGGGGATGATTTGACAGAGGGACTGAAGCCATGGGCTCAGCCATAACAGCAAGGGAGAGGGTGGCTCCCGTGTGCTTATGTTAATTATGTTAATTTTATGATTGAAATGTAGGGGTGAAATCTAGCCTGTTCATCTGGAGATGGCCATTGAGTAGCCAATGAGGCCTCTGTGTGGGCATGGCTTTCTCCTGAGACTTCTGGGAAATCTCGCGATATTTCCCTCGTGAAGATGAGAAGCTCCCCAGTTGTTGGGAGTTAGTCTCAGAGACGATTGACGATTAATCACAGGCAACACAGCATGGCAGCATCCGGGAGGCTGGAGTAGCCGGCGGAGAGACCACACGGCTTTGCCCTGATGGAGCCGGACCTCTGAGGCTGGGGCAGCCACATGGAGGCCTCTACCAGCGATGAGTTGCTTCTGCCACCACGGGATGCTGTTGATGGACCTTGAGCCCTGGAAGCGAGGAGCCGTGGGGAGACCCCTGTTGGTGCCGGGACTCTGCACCCACTGACCTGTGACTTCTTGAGTCGGAAGGAGACTTTATGGACTGATTTCAGGCATATGGGTTAATATCAGACTTACGACTTTGAGCTGGACTGGGCTGGGATGATTTCTCAATGTCCCATTCCTCTTGAATATAAACCCTTTCCTTATATCCATATGTGTGTCTTTGAAATTTGTTCCTCTAGTCTACCCAGACTAACACACAGAGGTGCCTGTTTTAGCAGAAGACTGCAGGTCTGCTCCAGTCAACAGGAGGTAGCACTACTTGCTACTCAGTCACTGGGGTCCACAAGTCCAGTCGAATCGACAACACCGAACCAAGACGGTGTTGCTGTTGTTGTTGTTAGATGCCATCCAGTCTGCTCCAACCCATACTGACCCTCTGTACAAACCCCTGCACAGTCCTGTGCCACCCTTACACTTGCTTAAGCCCATTGATGCAGCCACTGAGCCATCTCACGACGCACCTTCCTCTCTACCCCCAATCCTCCATTTACCCAAACGTTATGTCCTTCTCCAGGGACTGGTCTCTGCTGACATTTTGTCCTAAGGATATGCCTTATTTCTTGCCTTATTTCTTCTGGTATAGATTGGTTTTTCATTGTTCCTCTCCATATTCATCTCCACACCACACTTCAGTTGCATTGATTCTTTTTCTGTCTTCCTTATTCAATGTCCAACTTTCACATGCATATAATGCATGGAGAATGCCATGGCGTGGGTCAGGGGTCCCTTAGTCCTCAAAGAAACAGCCTTGATTTTTCAATATTCTAAAGAGGTCTTGTGTGGTAGATTTATCCAAAACAATATGTATTTTGAGCTCTTGACTGACTGCTACGTCCATGACCATTGATTGTGGATCCAAATAAGACAGAATCCTTGACAACATCAACCTTTTTCTACAGGTATCATGATGTCACTTCTTGGTCCAGTTGTAAAGATTGTAGTCTTCCTTACGTTGAGCTGTATTCCATACTGAGGCTATCATTCTTGACCTTCATCAGGAAATGCTTCAAGTGCTTCAAGTGTACCTTACAGCCAGGCGTTCAGTCGTTCTCCGATCCTGACTCCACACTCTCACTCACATAATCCAGCTTCTCTGATATTTTGCTTGTCATACCCATTACACAAGTATGGTGACAGGATACAACCCTGTCGCACACCTTGCCTGACTTTAAACCAGGTAGTATTCCCTGTTCTGTCCGTACCACTCTCTTGATCCGTGTACAAGTTCATCGTGAGCTCAATGAAGTGTTCTGGAATTCCCATCCTTCTTGAGATTACCCATAGTTTTATTATCATCCACTCAGTTGAATGCCTTCACATAGTCAAACGAAATTCAAAAAAAACATCTTTTTTTGTGGTAGTCTCTGCTTTGAGGCAAGACCCGTCTGACATCAGTAATGACATCCCTAGTTCCAGATCCTCTTCTAAATCCCCCCTGAACTTCTGGATGTTCCCTGTCAATATACTGCTGCAACTGTGGTTAGATGAACTTAAGCAAAATTTTACTTGCGTGCAATGGCAATAATATCATTGACATGTGGACCACCAAAGGGCCCCTGGGTGTCCCAATCAGTCTGTACTGAACTCCTAGCCTAAAGCTTGGTGGTTTAAACTCATCTATGGGTGCCATAGAGAACAGGCCAGGTCACCCCCTTCCCTAAAGATCAGTCAAGAAAACTACTGTCTGGAGTAATTTCAATCAGAATCAGTTCCAGGATCATGATTTTGGGGTTCTTGGAGATATGAAACCCTCCTGAACCACTTCTGATTTTCATGGCAAGCTTTGCATTTTCTAGAAGATCATTCATACTCTAACCATCACGTCATCGGAAGATATCACTTTGAGGACTGAGGCGTGTCTGTCCCGAACCATGGTATTTTCCATTGCCTCAAACACACGTGAAGGCTGGTCCCTGAATAAGAAAGATCAGAGAAGAATTGATGCACTTGAGTTCCGGTGCTGGTGAAGGGTATTGGAAGTACCATTCGCTGCTAAAAGGATCAACATATCTGTTTTGGAAGAAGTGCAATCAGAAGGCAATCAGAAGGCAAGGATGGTGTGTTCACCTGGGTACATTAGAGAAGCAAATCCACAGAGCCCACAAGTCCAACATTAACCCATGTGTCCAACAATGATCTACAAACTCCTCCTTCCTCTCACAAAACACATGCTGGAGGAAAGCCAAATCAGTTGAGTAAGCAAGCTTGTCAGCACCAGCAGAGGTCTGTCTCCACACAGTTTCTCCAGCACCCAGGGCTGCATCAGGGTAGGTTCATGTGGCTTCTCCTCAGGAATGTATCGCAGGAAGTGAGTCTTGCCAGCGGAAGCAGGGAATTGGCTAAGGCAGCTGCACCCTGGTCTGACCCTCAGAAAGCAAGAGACCCGAAAACTAGAAAGGCGAGGATCACCAAGCCATTTAACTCTGTGCCTTCAATTAACCCCACATGTGTTTATCGACCAGGTTAGCACAATAAACTTTATTTTGGATGGTAAGACTTCGCCTCCCGTACTTTGGACATGCTCTCAGGAGAGACCAGTGCTGGAGGAGGGCCCTTGACAAGAAGGATGGCTGCGACAATCGGCTCAAACATCACAGTGGTGAGCGTGACCCAGGACCAGGGCGTGTTCCGTGCGCTTGTACATCGGGAAGAAGAGAGTCAAAGGATTCCACCTCACCTGACACCACCACCAAATAGCTTCTGTGTCACTCTTATGTCAAGGGGTTGGAACGCTAATTTTACAGTCAGTAGCAGCGCTTATTAACTCCCTGTCTCTGCCCCTGGAGTGAGGGCTTCGGCCGCTTCCTCTGACATTTCTGTATTCTTCCTTCATTGCTCTCTGCTGAGAAAACTTGCACTTGACTTCTAACCTCACTAGTAAATCCCAGGAGACCATGTGACCACTCCACCAGGACGTGCCTCCCGAGAAAGATAGCCCCACCCTCCCTCTTCACAGACCTGGGCCTGCTCAGGTGGCTCAGAGCGCTCCTCTCACGTCCTGTGCCTCTCCCAGCTCTTTCTCCCTTCAGGTCCCACTTCCCATCCTGAGGCTGGGCATCAGCGCCCCTCACCCAGCCTGCTTCATTCTCCTCTCTGCCTTCCCTGCACAGGGAAGGCGCACGAAACTACGCTCTGTATGGTCTAGCTCGGCTACGATGTTTTGCACATCATAAAACTGATACTTTGCCGAAACTGGTTCGGTTCTCCCTGTACATACTTTATTCATCAGAACCCTTAGTATAGGGCGTGGGGGTAGGGGATACGGTAAGAAAGAGGAGGATTCCAGCACCGAGCCCCACCCTGGACTGCCAGCAATTACTATAAGATGATGCTATGCTGTGGGGTAAATCAGTTCCTGAAGCAAAAAAAAAAGCGCCTGCCACCCCAAGCCTGCCATAACTCAGTAAGCCTCTAAGGCAAATATTAGTCCTCTCCCCCAAACAGCATTAAAAGTGGCTCCACTGAACTCGTCTAGTGCTGGTTTCATGAGCCTGCCCTGGGGACTCCAGACAATACGTTGGTGCAAGCGGAGCAACTGGAATCTTTTTACCCAGTCAGCGGCTGGACCCAGACTGCTGGCACCGGGCCCAGTATCTCAATATTGTGGTTTGCAGCCCATTTTGGAAGCTGCTTCCCTAAGCCATGTGACAAACCCCGAAGTTGGTCTGGCACCAGAAAACTTCATCAGATTGCAAACTGCAGAGCCCCCGAGTCAGCTGTTTTTATAGCAAGCGAGTGAGGGCTCCCTCCCGAAATGGGGCACAGAGGTGAGAGGGCTGCAGGGGGAACACCCCTCACACCTCCTTGGCAGTTTGTGTTTATGTCTCCAAAACCCTCGTAAATCTCCTGGGTTCTGAGCACTGGCCTATTCAAACATGGGCCTTCCCTTCATGGGAGGGGACTCCTTCACTCCAGTAAGAGTTTGAGTTATTAGGGTGGTTTGGCTGAGGCGAGTTTACCTGGAAGGCCCGCAGGGCAGGGCCCCAGATCTGTCACCAGGGTTTAAGAGTCAGAGTTATTTACTGTTTTTGTCATGACTGCTCCACATAGAGCCATCTGGTGGTCCCCCTTGGAAAGGACGCAACCCGTGGGCCTCAACTGAATGCAATGTCCTAGGTACAAGCCTCAGCAGGTTTCCCCATTGAAATGGGAATGGGGAGGGAGGAGAAATATGGGGAGCTGATACCAGGGGCTTAAGTAGAAGGAGGATGTTTCAAGAATGATGATGGCAACACATGTGCAAATGTGGCCTGCATACAATTGATGTATGTATTGATCGTGATAAGAGTTATATGAGGCCCCAATTAAATGATTTAGTTTTTAAAAATGGAGTAAAATAGCAAATAGAAAAAAAGAAAGAAGAAATGGGAGGCAAATTAGCAGATTATGTCAATGCTGACGGCTCTCACCTAAACGCTTCATTGACCACACTGTACTGGTCAGGAGGCCTTTGCCAGTTAGAACCACAGCCACAGGGCCTTCTGGTAGACAAGCTGCAAAAAGGTGGACTCACTCTTTGGTGTGACACCACTGATAATCCGATTAGAGCCTTTGGGTTGATGAGCTCTGTTGATAACAGAAAAGTTAGAGGTTAGAATCCACACAGAGTCTCCTTATAAAAGACTGGGCAATCTACTTCCCCAAATCCGCACTGGAAGCCACCACTCCAGCAGGCATGAGCTCACTGTAGTCAGCATCCACTTGACCAGCAGCATGTTTGGGGGTGTTTCTTCCCCTCCCCTGTGACTTTATAGTCAATGAATCTCTGGTGATGCTGAAAGTCGAATGTTGAGATGATAACTTTCAAAGTCCATGGTTCTAATCTACTAGCTACTCCATTGGAGAAAGATGAGGCTGTCTACTCCAGTAAAGATTTAAAATCTCAAAAATCCTATATAGACTTACAGGGTTGCTTTAAGTCAGAAGATACTAAACTCGTTGGCTCATTTGCAGTGAGTGTGGGTTTTATTGAAGAGTTTGGGGGGTTTTATAACCTAACCAGTGATTTGTATCAAAGGCAAGTTATGCCATTAGAAAACAAGTAAATTATGGGATAAAGGCTGTGGTAGGGCCTTCAGGCAAGGGAAGACAGACATATGGGGATATTAAAATGGTTTACCATGGAGGACTTTATGAAATGATATGAACCCCCAAAGTGAGTAAGTCGCTTTGGATAGGTGAGAAAGAGCATTCTGTGAAGAAAGACAGTATTTTTTTATGAAGCAGACATAGATATTAGAGCCAGTCTTGTTGTGGGACACAGAAAAAAGACATTAGGCTGTCAAAAGAGAGTAAATGGCCAATATTTAAATCACAAGGCTATCCTGTGGACAATCTCTAAATAGCAATCGAAGCAAAAGGTTCCCAGGAGGATGTGAAAGCAAATAGGAAGTTGTTGGGCATTTCCATGGGGAATGTGAAACCATTCACTGCCATTTGGTCCATCCCGACCCACTATGAACCTTTGTGGGTTTCCAAGGCTGAAAATCTTGATAGGAGCAGAAAGTGTTATCTTTCTCCCATGGGCAGCTGGTGGGTTCTGACAGCCGACTTTGTGGTTAGCCGCCTACCACATAACTCTTCCGACACCACCATTAAGGTCAAGTGGTGATTTACCTCATTGTGATGACTGAGCTATGAGAAGACACCAAGCACCACTTGTCTGGCCAGACTTAGCAAGCTCCACTTTGACCAGCCTCTCCCCCATCAAGAAGAGAGTGGTAAACCCCAAAAGCCTGGTACCAGTCAATTCCCATTCACTGAGCCCGATGTGCTACAGAGGAGAGCTGCTCCAAGATATGCCTTGGCTGTCAACAGGTCAAAGTTAAGTTCAAGACCTTTCTTTCCTGAGGCTGTTGGTTGGATCCCAACCACCAACCTGTCGTTGTTTTTGTTGCTATTAGCCATTCGAAACCAGCAGGTGCGCCGCAGGATAAAGATGAGGCTTTCTGCTCAAGCGTTATGACCTCAGAAACCCACAGGCACAGTTTGACCACGTCCTGTCCGGCCACTGTGAGTTCGCATTGATTGGACGACAGTAAGGAAATCAATTCCTTCTAAGAAGCAGTTAACAGAGCAATTCAGTGTCAGGTGCTGCACCCTCTTCAACATTACACGAGACCATGTTCCATGGCTCTCCACGAGACTTTTCCTGGCTAATTGTGGTCAGAAGTAGATTCCCAGGTCTCTTTTCTTTACCCGTCCCAGCGTGGAACCTATCCACCATGGGTTGATGGTTGGCATCGGAGAAACACCACGGTGCCCTAGCGCCCAGCCTCACAGCAGCACACAGGTCACCAGCGGATGATTGAAAAGTAGGCAACTAAAAGTGGAGAGTCATCCAGTCCACCAAGAGGGCTGTAACTATTCAACCACCAGCTTGAGCACAACGCGTGGCAAATCAGTAGAGGATGTCAACGCTGATCCCTCTCAATGTTTCATTCAGCTAATGCTGTTTCAGTATTGGCTGATGTTTAACCAGGCTTTTAGGGACTAATGGCTAGTCAGAATACAGTATAAAGTGCAATTATAGAGGGCAACGAAGAGCCCTGGTGGCATAGTGGTTATGCATTGGAGTAACAGTTGGGTCAACACAAGATCAGCAGTTCAAAACTACCAGCCGCTGTGAGGAAGGAAGATAGGGTTGTTTACTCCCATAAATGGTTACAGTGTCAGAAACCCCAGTGGCAATTCTACCTTGTCCTTTAGGGTCACCATGCATCAGCATCAACTTGATGGCCATGAGTTTGATTTAATTTTTGGTATAGAAGTTTATGAATAGGATGACATGATCGAGCTTTACGAATTGACTTTTTACCCAGTAGTTTCCTCCCTTAAAACGTCAGACTTGATTGTCATTTGTGCATAACGCCTTTAGAGCAACAGCAACGTATTAACTACAAAGTTGTTTTTTTGCAGAGCACAGGATCACTTCTTGAAGAAGGCATTCTGAGGGCCACTATTCTGCACCTAATCCCCGTTGTGTGTTCAGCTTACCTGTGCTTTCTGGGGCACAGTGACCACTCGCCTTTGTCCAGGATTGTCTTTATTTTTAGTGCCTCATTCCGTAGACATTGTGTAATCTCTACACTGCTAAAGATAAGCCACATGCAACCAAGGCTTGCGGAGGCGTCTCAGAAGCAAATTCCAGGGCAAATAAACAAGCAATCCCCCAAAGTCAATAGCCTGAATTTGGAAACTTGAAAAGCAAGATGTCCCCTCATCCCAATTCCTGCTCAGGCTCTTGGGGTTGTCATTGGGGTTGTCCTTCTTCCAAAGCTGACATTCCCAAGAGCTTTGCAGGCCACCAAAGGACAGCAGGGCATCCAGAATGCCATTCTCCACCCCCTCCCGAGAGCCAGTGGTCACAAGCCTGTGCTCTGTTCCACTCTGGTCACATCCAGGTGGAATTTAAAATAGAATGGATGGGGACCCAGTTATGTAAAAAGTCACCTCTGGTCTTCTGTTCTATCAGGAGAGTTAAGACCAGCTGTGGTGCTTCTGGTGTCAGTTTCCAGTACATAAGTCTCTGTGATCTGCAGCAGAAATTCTTACAACGGGGCCCTTAGAAGTCTTGTCCTCTGATGGGTTGCCAGAGGCAGAATCCAAGGCATATCTGTGCAGGCACACTTTTTTTTTTTTGCTGCGTTTTCCAGGGACCAAGAGAAAACTACCACAAGGAACAAGCTCTCTTGGGTTCTACAGCTTGTAATCTACAAGGGCCTAAGCAGGGTGGTGAGATTTATTGTTGCTCTGCGCCTACTCCGGTTGAGTTGCTGTAGCTGGTCAGATCTGGCGATTCTGCCCTTTGAGTGAGCTCCTTTGCATTGAAGTGAACGGGCTTGAAGCCCTGGATGCCGCCTTTCATGCTATCCTTCCAGAACATAACTCCAAAAAAACGTTACCTCTTACCAGAAAAACAAGCAAGTGTCCTCCTTGAGAAATCAGGACTCTACAAACTTGGAGTCACGTGGTGCTTTAAATCAGAAGGATAAATCAAGTAGGGGGTGGCCGAGTGGTCTCACGCCAATGAGAATATGACAATGGCTTCTATTTAGAGAACAAGGTATGCTGGTGTATTAACGGTATAGGAATTGGCGTCACTGTTTGAATGAAATTATCTGTGAGCTGTGATGTAAGAAATCATGGGTGCGAGTGCCAAATGAGACATTTTGACTTTGAAGCCAAGTAATCTGGGTCAGGAGAAAACAGCAACAACAAAACACACCCTAACAATAAGAACCAATAATGATTTTGAATTAGGTTAGGCAGCAGGTTGTTGTGGTGCCGAGAAACCGAATACCCACTGCTATGAGTGGATTCTGACTCACAGGAACCCTATTTGGAGTTTCCAAGACTCTACATCTTTGTGGAAGCAAACAGCCTCATCTTTCTCCCAAGAAACAGCCCGTAGATTTGAACCACTGACTTTGTGGTTAGCAGCCCAATGACTAGGCTACTGTGCCACCAGCACTCTTGCGATAAGAAGAAAAGGGACTCTGAAATAGAACTCTTTGACTCCACTCTTTACTAGCTGAGCGACCTTGTGTAAGTTTCTTGGGCTCATTTCCTTATTTATGAAAGGAGGACCGGTTGCACATTAGGAAATTGATTAGAGAATCTAAATGTTAAAAGTGGAAGGAAAGAAAGTCAGAGAAAGAGCAAACACTGATGGTACACAGGGGGTAATACATCACAGGTCCCAATGACTGAGCATACCAACGTCTGTTAAATCAGGGAAAGGGCTAGTTCTCTGGTTCGATCCACTCCCAGAAACATTCCACTCACACTAAGAGATATGGACAGAATGACCCCTGAGAGATGCAGGACCAGGGAGGCCCTGAACGTGTGTCCTGGATCTAAAAATGGTTGACCAAATAGTCTTCAACTCTAATTATAGCAGACTCAGAGAGCTCCTTAGAAGGGTTGGTCTGGCTGTCTGGGCAGGGCCACATCCTTGAATAGCTAACAAAGAGCTTTTAAGTGACCCCTGCACCCGATTACTCAATCTTTTTAGATGTGCTCATGTTATTGTTGCGTGTCACCATGTTGGTTCTGACTCACAGTGACCCACTGTGCAATAGAAGAGAATACCACCCAGGTCTGTACTGTCCTCACACTGTATTGTAATGGCCTGGGCATGGTTGGTCTTGTCAACTAGACTATGGATTCTACAGCTATTTGTGCAATTGTAAATAGCCCTGGTGGTGCAGTGTTTAAGCATTTTACTGTGCACAAAACCTAACCAGCGGATCCAAGGAACAAAGATGCAACTGTTTGCTTCCAGGAAGATTGGCAGCCTTTGAAATTCAATAGGGAAGGTCAGTCTCACTGGAAGGCTATGAATTACAAGTTCTAGTCCTACTGTCTAAAACATGGGAAAGGCCCAACCAAAGTTTTGAGGTTTTTTTCCCCCAGTTCAAAAGAGTCAAACAATATCCTTAAAATACCTATCAGTTTTGTCTCTACTATTAACATAGAGTGTTAATATTCCCCACCTCCCACCCCTTCCCCAGTTTTAAGGCTCTTTGTTCCCTCCCTCCTACCTCTCATCCCTTTTTAATAAAATTGAAAGTTTCTCAAATTTGAACATTTTAGGCCACTTAGGTATCTGCTCAAGGTGCTCCTCATCATGTTTCCCTGCTCCTTAGTGTCCAGAAAAAGGGTCTTTAGTTCAAGGCTCAATGCCAGGTACAGCAACGAATGAGCAATATTCTCTCTCTCTTTCTCTCTCTCTCTCTCTCTCTCTCTCTCTCTCTCTCTCTCAAGCTCCCAGAACTAGCATAAACTTGGAAGAAGATGCTGAGCTTCAGAAAAAAGCCACGAGTCATTAGCCAGACATTTCTGGATCTGTAACGACACCCTATCATCAACTTGACCTTCTGCAAATTACAGGTCTTCGGGACCTGGTACATAGTGTGCACTCAATAAATATGTGTTGGATAAAGGAATGAAAAGATATCACAAGACTGTCAGCAAGTTTTCATTATTCTAGGTTGATAGAGAGTTGCCACAGACATCATCAATGCTCTATTTAAATAAGTCTGGATTCCAGTACCTACTGAGCTCTTGTATCCAGGCAGAGAATGTACCAACCTTTCCCAAGTGCTGTGCGTCCTTGGAGCATTTTTGAAGCCTGCCTCATCTTCACCTGATAGCATAGCTAAACACCCTCCACTTGCCTGCAGTGCCCAGGGGACCTTCCCTCCTGCCAACCACTTGTTAACTAGCCTTCCCAGCAAACACCACAAAAAAAACCTGCCAGCTTCTTTACTCTCTTAGGCTGCGAAGAGTCCTTGGCAGAATTCTGTCTACTCCTTTATTTATAATCTAAAATTACCCTGATTTAGATTTGACTCCATAACTGGGTCTGCATATTGGACTAAACAGATCTTGTCTTTGTAAACTCCCACAATTCTGGGCATATCAAAAGAACAACGAACCCAGTTGCCTGTGCGTGGACTTGACTATTTATTGGTGATCCCACTTGGGCCAACGTAGAGCAGCTTTCTCTAGGGTTTTCTATGGCTGTGATCTTTGGAAGAATATCAGCAGGGAGTTCTGCAAAGCACCAGCTGGATTTGAACTGCCAACATTTCAGTTAGCAGTCTAGCTCTTAAAACACTTGTGCCACCCAGTAGGTGTCCAATAATGGTTTTAGGTGGGTCCATGTGGGGTCCATTCATGTGAGATGGGGAGAAGGGGAGAAACAAAGTCTCCCTATTCTATTCTAGAATTTCCCAGCAAGCCCTTTTCTTCCTCTGCCCTTCATCTTCTGCCTGGGACTGGGAACACTACTCTCAAACACTACTCCAGGAAATACGACATCGCATCAGCAGGGGAAACCAACTCACAAATACCATTTCAATTTGGCCAAATTAAATGTTTGGCTAGGACACTCCCTTATTCAAATAAATAATAAATAAATTAAGACAATCGTTGGATGGTTCACGACCTTGTCCTCAGAAGGTTGTGGTAACAAGACTGCATGCAGTACTTGCAAGGTATTGAACAGTCAACTGGTTCTGTGCCATCTGACTCAAAACGAAAGGGAACAAGATTCATCTCTGGTAAGGGAAGGGGGGTGGGGGGAAGAATGCAAGGATACCAGGCAATGCCACCCGGAGGGAAGTCCAAATGGGGCTGGGCCAGGGGAACTCAAGGGCTTCTCCCATCAAACCCAAGCCTTCCCAGAGGGTAATGGAAACACCAGTGCCTTCAACAAACTTCGATTTGAATTAAGCCCCTTCCAGCTCAGCCCCACAGCCTGGAGACTGGGACCAACATAAAGGTCAAGACAAACTTCCTCCTGAACCCGCTTTTCAGAGAGCTACGGACCCGAGTGCCCCCTGGGGAGCCTGCTCTCAGCCAATGGGAGCCCGAGACCGCGGGATGATAAACTGCAGGGCCAATCAGGCGCCAGGGAGGCCTGGGGAGGGAGGAGATAGAAGGAGCGCCAGAGGCGATGGAGACACAGCTGGGCCAGAGAAGTTTCTCACCTAGGACAGTGAAGGCTGGTCGCGCATCTCCCGCGCCTGGACAGTCCCACTCGAGAGAAGAACCCCGTACGGGCCTCCTCTGCCCCCTCACCCTGCGCCCTGCAAGCGTGGGTCGGCGTCCGAGTTCCCCCCCCAGCGCGGCAAGACTTCTTTTTCTGTAGCATGCCGAGAGGAAGAGGGCGAGGATAACGTGGTGGGTGCCGAGGACTGACTTTTGCCCAGGCTGGTCTGGGGAGCGGAGGACGACAGGAGTGGTCGGGCCTGGGGGACTCCATGCGGGGGCCATGAACAGAGCGGCGCTCCTGGGCCTGCCCCGCCTGTGCGCGCTATGGGCAGCCCTGTTCGCGCTGTTCCCCTGCGGAGCCCAAGGAAACTGGATGTGAGTACGGGGGGCAGCAGGGGCCACGGGGTCGGTGGCAAAGGGGCGTGGGGTGGAGAGTGGAGGTGGGGCTCCCGCCACGGGGCCTTCGATCTGAGTCGGGTAAGGGCGCGGGGCGGGCCCCGGGGCGGCTGCACCCGGCTTGGGAGGAGAGCTGGGAGCGGCTGACGCTGGGGAGGGCTCTGCCCTGCAGGTGGCTGGGCATCGCCTCCTTTGGGGTGCCAGAGAAGCTGGGCTGCGCCAACTTGCCGCTGAGCAGCCGCCAGAAGGAGCTGTGCAAGCGCAAGCCGTACCTGCTGCCCAGCATCCGCGAGGGTGCGCGCCTGGGCATCCAGGAGTGCCGCAGCCAGTTCAGGCACGAGCGATGGAACTGCGCGGTCGCCGCCACGCCGCCCGCCACCAGCCCGGTCTTCGGCTACGAGCTGAGCAGCGGTGAGTGTGGGGGGAGATCCGAGCGACTAGCGCAGAACAGTTTCGCTGGTTCCCGGGGCTAAAGCAGGCAGTGTGCCCGGCGCACTTGCTAAGCAAAGGTTAGCAGTTCGAACCCAGGCAGCGCTGGCGCCTTGTTGGCATAGACCTGGCGACCCGCTCGCATGAAGACTGCCGTCTGGAGGAAAACCTGACGGGACCTGTCTTCTCTGTCGCGTCAGGTCGTTATGGGTCGCCCGCCAACGAATCGGTGGGGGTTGCGGGGAGCAGGCGAGATCAAAGGCCAGAGCTGGGGTGCAGGTACGGAGGGAGGCACTTGGGGTCTACAGCTCTTCCTCCTTCCCACGGCGCCCCGCCGGAGTTGGAGGGGAGGGAGGTGTGGAGCTCTCGGAGGCCACGGACTCCCTGGGGCCCGGAGCTGCCCCTGTTCTGGGGTGACCAGCTGGAGAAACAAGAGGTCGGTGGCAGGAAATGGTGCTGCCTCATCTGCTTTGACTTAGCCGGCTCGCTGCGCACCGGGCCCGGCGTTGGGAAGCTGGGAAGCGGCTCGCGGCTGCGGAGCTCGGCGGGTGCAGGCTCCTGGGGCGCCGGCCGGTTGGCGATGGATTTAGCGGCGGGATAAGCAGGGAGAGCCCTAGCGAGGCCAGAAAACGAAGTTTCGCTTCCACGTGGGTGGGGACCAGGTGGCCGGGTAGGTCCAGAGAGTCAGGGTAGGTGCAAACAGAACAGCAGAAGCGAAGAGTTGCAGCACTCGGACACGGAGAGCTGGGCTGTGATCTTCCCACTTCTTTCCCGTTCCTCCTCCACCTCTGCCCCCAGACCCGCAGGGTCGCAATCTCTGCTCTCCCCGCTGCGTTTTGGCCGGCACGCCCTTCCCAAGGAGCCCCGACCTCCGGCGGGGGGTGGGGGGAAATGCCTTCTTCACAGCTGCTGCAAGGCAGAGGCCCTGTCAGCTGTTGAAAAGGTTTATTAGGCAACGGGCGTGAAACTATTTCCACTCCAATCTAAACATCTCGCTAGAGAGAGAACGAGAGAAAACACAGTCTCCTGCCGAGTCTCTTGGCTATTTTTATTAATGTTTCAATGGACCTCTGCTTTGCAGAGTTAGGCTCCCTCTCTGCCTCCGGGGTGCTAAATACGGGGCGCCGACGGCATCTAGAAGTGCGTGGTCAAAGTCCATTCTCCTGTAAGTCCATTTTCCCCTCGAACATGATGAAGCCCCATCCTGTCTCTTTGTCAGCATTCTCCCTCCCCTTTTTTTCACCCATTTTCCCTGTTGGTGACATGTTAGTCCATTTACTTTTAATTGACCTTAAGACTGAAAAGGAACAAAAAGAAAACAAAACAAAATCCCTCACTTCCATTAAGCCCATGCTGACAGTGACGCTGTTGTCACCGCCCAGCTGGTTCATACTCGCTCCAGACACTGCTATTCAGGCTCCTCAAGGAAGACCAGTCTTCAGGGCGGAAAGAAACTGACTTGTGTTTACTTCCTGTATTGGACTCGATTTCTTTTGCACTTGTCCTCTCCTTTGCAATGTTTTTGGGGAGGTGGCTGGGTAAAGGGGGCGGTCACACCAAGCGTTTCAGCTAGTGTCTTGCGTGAGCATATTGAAATTTTTCAAAAGTAAGATCAACTTGATTTCCTCAGGGTGTTGTTCTCACCGTTTACTAGCAAAGGACTGCACACTCCACAGGCACTCACTGGGCTGTGACTGCATGTGTCCCCCAGAGTCAGGGACCGACATCCATCTCAACATTTTAGCGTAAACAGAAGAGCTAAAGCAGTCCGACAGCATCGGAAAGGAAGGGAACCTTTCCTACATAAATTATGCCCCTCAAACAGTGGTGTGAGACATGACAATCCCCTCAAGTGAGACACCGAAGTTAGTTTGCCTTGTTGCTTTTTCTCTGAAGATTAGAGTAGGAAATCCGCCTTTTTAGATGGGTCCTCCAGAAAACATCCCTGGTAAGAAATTGCTTGCTCAGTACAAAGAAGCTTACCACCTGAACGTTGGCAGAATCCGAGTCTCACTAATCAAGCAACGTATGGTTTGTTCCAGGCACCAAGGAAACAGCATTCATTCACGCGGTGATGGCTGCCGGCCTGGTGCACTCGGTGACCAGGTCATGCAGTGCAGGCAACATGACAGAGTGTTCCTGTGACACCAGCCTGCAGAACGGTGGATCAGCGAGCGAAGGCTGGCACTGGGGGGGCTGCTCTGACGATGTCCAGTACGGCATGTGGTTCAGCAGAAAGTTCCTCGATTTCCCCATCAGAAACACCACGGACAAAGAAAACAAAGTTCTCTTGGCAATGAACCAGCATAACAATGAAGCGGGAAGGCAGGTATGTATTAAAAAATGGCAGCCACACCCAGTGTCTTTGGGTGCTTCTGGATGAATCTCTCCCAATGGCTTAGAAAGCCAAGCGTTTGCAGTGAGAGTTCTCTCTGTGGCTTTGGGAGTCTATTCTCTTAAGTGGCTCAGTGGAGACTCTCCATCTGGTGTCAGTTGAATCTTGTAGAACTTGTCTGCCTGCCTTGCAGACCTGAGGTATATTACTGATGCAGAAGTGCCTGTTTGGTTGTATGATTCCGTTCCCTTCGCTGATGAATGTCAGAGCCCAAGTAAGCCCTCCAGTGTCTGTCGTTCCAACGGACTCAGATCTCATGTCTTCCAGTTTGACAATGGATTGATATGTTATCTGGTTTTCTCATGGATGGTAGCTTCTAAAAGGTTAGCAGGTTTGTCCATATTTAAAGGCATTAAAGGTGGCACAAAGTGCTCAGCTGCTTACCCAAAGGTGGATGTTTGAAAGCCACCAGCTGCGTGACAGGGAAAAAAACATGCCATGGCAGTGTGCTCCCTAAAAGATTTATGCCGTGAAGACACTGTGGGGCAAATTTGCTCTGTCCGACTCAGTCCCTATAAGTCTGGTTCAACGGCAGTGAGATTTTTTGCTTTGTGTCAACCAATATTTCTTGTAAAACAAATATATTTCTTCCCAATAAAGAGTTTTTTTTACTATAAAGGACTATACCTTCATCATAAAAATTCATAAAATGCAGATAGATATAAACAAGAGAACAGTTTTTTTAACAGTAAGTTTTTCTAACATTGAGTAACCCTTCTGGCTTTATTTAACTTTTGTATCTTCACATTAATGAATAGTGACACAATAAAGTTTGGGTTCGATAATGTAGCTCAATAACTTGGCTGAATTGAATTACGTAGTTGAGTTACAGATTGGCTTTTCTGAATGTATATTCTCTATGCTATCATAACTTTTATAAGGGTAGGAATATTGGTACAGATTATACGTTACTATAAATATCTAACAAGCTGTTCAGGTCCCTGCAGCCGGCCCATTTTCCTGAAATGAATTAAAAGAAGTTGCGGCGTCTCTCAGGAATATTTCAAGTGCATGTTGCATTTGTTTTACATTTTTTGGAAAGTGGATAAATGGAACTACACGGCACACATTCAGAATAATTGAAAGCATGATCCTTCATCTCTCGCAATGTGAAATCTCAGCCCACCTGTTCCCTTAACGCTTGTACCAACTATAAAACCTAAAACAGAAAGTAAATTGAAGAGGCAGTAAGTTAGTAAGTTGCTTTGTAAAATTTTCATTTTGGGGTTTTGAAATTTTAGTTCATTTTATTTCACCCAAAAGTAGTGTTCTTGTCTAACACTAGAATTGTGCATGCTGTTTTTTTCCTTCAATTTTTACTTTAAAAAATTGCATTACTTGTAGCTTCAATGTAAATATCGTTAAACTACAATTTTAAAGTACAATTAAATCATTTTCTTTAAAACCCAAGCATTAAACTAGAGAAAAATATGGACTCTATCAAATGAATCTATTCTGAAAACAAACAGAAAAACAATTCAATGAAGTGTACTATTAGTCCAGACCCTTTTTTACTATTAAAACAGACCTTCATTCTTCCTTAGGCCTTCTTAAAATGCTTAGAGATTTTAAATTAAATAATCCAGAAAACAAAACTTAGAAACTTAAGCTATGACTAGTTCTCTATAAAGCAATGAAATTCTTAAATGAATGATATCCCCCAGGAATCTAAAAGGCCTTTTTTACTAACACAAGACAACTAGCTAGTTGCGTTCTCCTCTGTGCCACCCTCCAAGAAAAATTAGTGTTTGCTCTGTAACTGTTTGCTCCTGTGAGTGATCACTTTGATTGTAAGCCATTGCTAATATTCTAATTTCATATAAAGGACCTGTCATCCATTTTGGCAAAACAAAAACAAAAACAATCTTGTCTTCTCACACAACGGAGGGTTTTTGCTACGACTCCAGGTATACAGGGAACTAACTTTAGAGCCTCTGCATAGAGACAGAGTGTTGCGTGCATCTCAGCCTATTCAATGGAGAATTTTTGATTCCTTCCCATTGTTCTAGAGGGTGCCTGAAACATGACAAAAATGTTTACTTGGATATTTTTAGGATAGGACACTGGTGCTATTGTTGGTCTTTTCCTAATGAAGTCTTGCATCAAACTATGGCTCTATTTTTCTTTCCATTGGTGGGTGGCAGAATTAGGTTTCCAGGTTATTATCTAAAGATTGGAAGAGCAATCAACCCAATTTCCAGTATTGGCAATTAGGATTTTAATCTAATAGGCAGATTCTTCTGAGGAAAGTTCAGGTCTGTATTCAATTGAGTTGATTTTCCTAGTCTCAAAATCCCCAAACTCCACATGCAGGAAAGCGTTCAGAGAGATGTGGGTACTGGCCCTTGCTAGCACTGTGAGCGGGATAGATGATTTTCTAACCGCTGACCTTAAATACTCCGAATCCCACTGGGTTTCTGACACCATTCCTAAAGTTATGACTCCAAGAATAATGTTGCCGAATGGTGATTGGCCACCAGGATGATGTGATGCCTTCCAGGGGCAGAACTGCTGGGAATAATGTGACTTGGAATATTTATGGGTATTTCTTTTGGTGTGCTTAAAATATTTCCATTCTTCCCTTGTCCACCTCATAAACCTTCAAGTTTCCCTACCCCATAATTTGTCTTATAATGAGTAATTCCAAAGAGTGGGCAGGGCCTGACCCCAAATTCTCATTGACCTGTTTCAAGAATACTGACAGGGAATTGAACAACACATCCGTGTTTGGCTTCTCGGCAGGTTCCGATGTATTTTTGGGAGGCGAGGGGCAAAGGAGACCAGAGGCATGGGAATCCGACATGCAATGACCCCACCGCATGTTGCCCTTTTCATTAGAAACTGTAAACGGAGCAGCTGGCAGTTGACAAAATGACAAGTTAGTCACAGAACGTTTCAGAACAGTGGAGAGTTGGAGATGGCACTTGTACGGGGCAACTCTGAGCCCCACCGCAATACCTCGCGCGTCTCCATGATCAGACCCAACACGGCTTACTTAGACTGATGCCCTAGCGGTTTTTCTGTTTACACGCGATGGGTTTGGAGTAGCAAGGACTTGGGTGGATGCGCCCTACCCTCTTGCACGACATTCAAAATGCTGCAAGCCAGAACGTTCACAGGGGCCCCCGCATCCAACGCCCGCGCCTAATTGCTCTCCCGGAGTTTAAAACTAGCCCCGCCAAAACGCGCACATCTGTTTGCAATAGTTAACAAAACATTCCGTTGTTAATATCGTTATAAACCTTAACAACTCAACTAGAGTAGAGAAAGGAATTTTCTCATAACCACACACAACTCACTCCGTGGCTATTCTCTAGCTTTTCCTGTGACCAGAAATGACTGAGCCATCTCTGCAAGTTCAGGGGGAGGCGGGGTTGGTCCACATTCGTTAGGAAAACTCCGACGTGTCTTTTTATTTTTTTTTCTTGAGGGTTCATGCAGTTTCCTTAGGCGTATTTGTATTTTCCACTTCCATTTTCCTGTTATACTACAATTGCCCGCTGCACCTACAGATCATAGATCTTGTGTCACCAGCGCCCCTTATTAAGACAAATGTCTTAACTGCATGTTGATTTTCCAAGAGCCCTGGAATCACGGCAAGTACATGCTCGTTAACCACCGACTGGGTACAGCGAGAGGGAGGTCTCCTGCTACCTTTGGCGACGGCTCACCCAAAAGGTCCGCAAGTCCAGTCCACCAGCCTTTCAGAGGGTGGTCGCGCAGGCCATCTGCTCCTGCCGAGATTTACGGCCTGGGAAGACATCTGGGGGTGTTCTCTGCCGACAGGGTTACTGTGAGTCTGAATTCATTCAGGGGCACGCAACACGTGTAAGGTACTTTTTTTTCTGGTTATAATAGTAAATCAAATTTACAACTTTATGAATTTGCTTTGTGCAGCCCCCATTTCAGCAGAGCTCAGGGTGTGTGTGTGTGTGTGTGTGTGTGTGTGTATACGCCCTCAAACCCAACATTTTGTCCAGTTCTCCCAGTGCCAGTTACATGGCTGTCATTGCATTGCTTTCTTTTGAGTCCTGACTTTCCCAGGTTTCTTCCTTGGCGTATGACAGGGCTATATCCATTCAAATTGCATATCATGTTCTCCTTCAAGTGCATTCATCTTTCTATCTTCAAATGTATATCTCAGATAAAAATAGAATTTCTTAGATTTTTTTAAGCACCCTTATATTTTAAGACTAGTGAAAGAAGACTTTTTCATTTAATGTCATCTCAAGAGAATTATAGTTAGCTAGCAACACAGAGTTAGACTGCCATGTTAGGACAATCCCTCCCAAATGACAAGACACATTGAGAATCTATGCTATAATGGACTTATCCTTCAATCCAGTGAAACTGTGTGTCACTCAGTGGGCCCACATGGCAGTGGACGAGCTAGGGCTGAGGAACTGGAGGAAAGCCAGACAAGTGGAGCGCTCCCAATACCATTGACCTCCTGCTGGGACTCTGGTTTAAGAAGGTGATTTTTATTGCTTCCTGCAGAGTCCAGTTGGCAGTGAAAGATGACTTAAAACTACTGGACTAAAGCTAGACGGATCTAAATATTTTGGTGGACACCCACATGGTCATTCAAGTTTTGCAAATTGGCAACACCTTAAAGGATATCTTACCTGGTGAATAAAAAGAGTTGGCTCTATAATGTTAGACAGAAAAGACAAACAAAACCAAATCCAGGGCCATCAACTCGATTCTGACTCATCGTGACTGGATGGTACAGAGTAGAAATGCCTCCTCTTTCTTTCTTTTTAACAATTTATTTCGCTTTCATTATGGATATAAATAAAAGAACTACTCTTGGTGGTTATATCTTGATTTTCTTATTAAGCACAGTATACTAAAGATTTAAATTTTTTTCTAGGATCTGCAAATGTACTCCTAAGATATTTACTTGAAAATATATGTTAGGGGTCACTCTGATTTGTGACAAAAAATGTAAACCAAAGGGAAAAAGAAAGATTTGAAGGGGAGATGACACAAAGAGCCCATAAAGTTCTTTATGGGAGCAGACAGCCTCATCTTTCTGCTGAGGGGCAGCTAATGAGCTTGAACCACCAACCTTGTGGAGAGCAAGCAGTCCAACACATAATCCATTATGCCATCAGGGTCTATAAAATTACCGTGTGACAACTGTTAGAGATGTTAGGGACATTGATTAGAAACATTGATGCATAGAAACATGCATTCCTAGATTTGGGGCTTCCTTTAGGCAGTATGTCTTATTACTTAGCAGTGATTGGACTTTTTGTTTTTTTTTGCTGACAAATTTCAAGCCCTTATAATTTGAATAAAGTGAGGAAGATTGAATTAGCTTGAACATTTATTTGCCTGGAGACATTTTAAAAGAATTGAGGGCTTTGTGAATCTCAAATTTCATAAAATGTAACCAAAGACGTCTGTATGCCATGCTTATTTAAATTGCTTTGATGACATTAGAGGGTGTCTGTTTGCCTGGGTGTAGAAGAAATAGATGCATCTATTAGCTTCTCGGTTTTGTGAATTCAAAAAGAGCCGAGGTGTTATCTTCTATAAAGGCCTGGGTTTAAAGAGTCTGTTTATTATTTCAAACACTAATCGGAAGTCTGCAACATCGTGCAAATCAATACCATATGCTTCCATTTGAGTTCGTAAGTATTATACATTGTTTAAAATAGTCTGTCTCATTCGTTAGTTGCAAAAACTTGGGGTTTCTTCGTCAGAAAATATAATGTTCTGCAGACATGACCATGTCAGGTTGGGTATCACAGAGCAAAGTATAAATCCTATCATTTTATAGTTTTGATAAAAAACTGTGAGTGGAAATTGAGCCGTTTTTCCCTTTCTTTGGTGAGATTACACACATAATTTCCAAACTACTAAATGAATGGAGATCCATTTTTCATTTTACCCAGCACGTTGACAGGACATCAGCACCACAGCTAGGGCTGACGATTTATTAATCTGCTGTGCCATCCTCTGGGGACTGAAGGAATTGGTGCTGGCGAGCCCAGTATGCAGGTGACCGGGATCACCTTGAAACTTTGGAACTCTATATTGTTTTTGCACACTGTTCACCGCTGTGGAAATGGTATCCCCACTCTCGCCGTACCTTCTTTTCCAGAGAAAGGGGGTATTTAGGTAAAGCTTGATGTAGACCAGACAGTGGGCTAGCCCAAATGTCCGGAACTTCCTTTAATTCTTCGGGCAGAGTGGATTAAACTCTGCATGTTGAACTGAGCACCTCCATAAACAGTGTACCCTTTCTGTCTTAGGATGGTGGTACTGAGCCATCAAGGATAGGACATGTGCTTTGAATTTATTTGGAGAGAAGAGGGAGAATTTGCTGGAAACAAGCACACTTCCCGGCCTTGACTCCTTTTGATCAATGCACGGTGGTTAGTCAGGGTTTCTCAGGGGGTCTGTGACGTGGGCAGAGTGAATTCTACACGATCTGCAGGGATGTAACAACTTCTGTCTACAGCAATCCAAAGGGGGACGCTCCATTCCGGCAGCAGCTCAGCTGTTCATTCAAATCTCATGTAAATGTTTTTCTGGGTGTGTGTGTGTGTGTGTGTGTGTGTGTGTGTGTGTGTGTGTGTGTGTGTAGTTTTTGAAACTACGTTGAACTCCCTCAGTGCAGTCAGACTCAAGCCCTATTTAATTTCAGAGTCCCACGTATCCTTTCTAGGCTCAGTCAGTGCTTCCGGCATATGCACTTTCAGGAGAACTTGATAAATTGCAGCATCGGAAGTTTGGGAAGGGATTCCTGGTGGGGCAGTGGGTTACATAACAACGCCAGCGGTTTCCCTCCACCATCCTCAGGTGAAAGAAAAGGCAACCTACTCCCCTCCCGATTTGTCATCTTCAGCAGTCCTGCCCAAAGGGCCTCTGAGTCAGTCTCCAATCCGTGTCCCTGGGTTTGGGTAGTTCTCTCGTGTGGATGGAGTCTGCATCTCTAACAACGGAGGCTTATTCTTCTGAGCCATGGCCGACACTCAGAGTAGGAAGGTGCAGATGCTAGACTGTACAAGACACAGGGGGCCCTCCATCCCCCAAATGAGCCAGTGAGGCACCAGTCCAGGAAGTCTCCATTGTCATCTCAAAATATGGTTGATGAAAGCGGCAGCCTGCCTACACCGCTTAGACAGGTTTGTGCCACAGGATCAGGAGAAGCACAAAGCATTGGAACCTGAGGGACCTTCATGATGCTGTAAAACTCACTGCCACCAAGTGGATGCCATTTCAAAGTGACCCTCTCGGACAGGGTAGAATTGCCCCCTTTCAGTTCTTGAGACTGTAACCGTTTACTGAGGTAGAAAGTCCTATCTCCCAATAATGCTTTGAAGAAAAAATAATATATATATATATATATATATATTTTTTTTGCCCCCCAAAGGAGCCCTGATGGCATGGCAGTGAAATACTGGGCTATTAACGCAAAGGCTGGAAGTTCAAACCCACCAGCTGCTTCAAAGCAGACACACCTAGTGATCTGATAGGCTCGGCAACCCCGTGGGGTACTTGCGCGCTGTTTTGTAGGGCCGGGGGCAGTCAGGTTGGGAAGGAGTTGATGTGGGTGTAAGTGAACAGGTCAGAGTCGGAAAGCGAAGCGAGGCTGGCAGCACGCCCCGTCGTACACTCGTGCACGTGTGGCGAGCCCTATGTGAACACGGTTACTGTCGGTTTCAGGCCGTCGCCAAGTTGATGTCCGTGGACTGCCGCTGCCACGGGGTTTCGGGATCCTGTGCTGTAAGGACCTGCTGGAAGACCATGCCTTCTTTTGAGAAGATCGGGCATTTGTTGAAGGACAAATATGAGAACAGTATCCAAATCTCGGACAAGCTCAAGAGGAAAATGCGCAGGCGAGAGAAAGCTCAGAGGAAAACACCCATCCGCCAGGACGAGCTGCTGTACATGAACAAGTCTCCCAACTACTGCGTGGAGGACAAGAAACTGGGCATCCCGGGCACACAAGGCCGGGAGTGCAACCGCACGTCGGAGGGCGCTGACGGCTGCAACCTCCTGTGCTGTGGCCGGGGTTACAACACCCACGTGGTCCGGCACGTGGAGAGGTGCGAGTGCAAGTTCATCTGGTGCTGCTACGTCCGCTGCCGCCGGTGCGAGAGCATGACCGACGTGCACACCTGCAAGTGACCACGCCCTTTGGCCCAGGCGGCCTGCCCAGCCAAGGCGGACATGGTGGGTGTCCCTGATCCTTGGCCCGGGCCGAGTCCCCATGACCCGATTGACATGCAGCACCCGGCTTTGCTTGGTATTTTAAGTGTAAGCGATTGGGGATGGCGGACAGACTTGTTTGAAAAGAAAGAAAGCACAGTGGAGGGACCAGCCCTGCGAGACCTGGTCCCGCACTAGGAATTGGCCCCTTGACCATGGGCTCCTTGATGGTGGGTGACAGTGGACGTTCCTTACCGGACAGGCAGCCAGGAGTGTCCGCGTGAATGTCACGTCCTCTCCGTAGCACGGATGGAGACATGCTCTCACGGGCAGCACAGTTACTGGAAGATGTGGACATCTTTTCAGAAGTGGTGCATACTCAACTTCAAAAGAAAAGTGTCTTAAAAGAATCTGTATAAATGACCAGAGATCTCTAAAAGAGTAATGTAAGAGTGGTTTAATGATGGATGGAAAGAAATTAAATGTTACCCCTCAAAAAAGAGTATGATTTGAATTTTAAGTGCCTTTTTATCAGCAGCATCTTACCTAGGATGGCTGGAGTAGGATCTAACGCGTTCATTAACTTGGGGGTTCATGGTTTAATCCTAGACTAATTTGCAAGGGTGAAAATTCATGTGACCAGCCATGTGAAAGAGTGACATATAGAGAAAAGTGTAAAAGGCTCAGAAATATTTAAATGTGCAAAGACAGCATGTTGTGCAGAATTTTACTTTTAAAAAAGTCTTCTATTTTGTTAATACAGTATTTAAATGATGGAATATATGAAAACTTAATGACATTTATTGCCAAAGCCTCAAGAGCTAAGGCAATACGAATATCTCTGCAGTCAGATTAACTCCTTTTTCTTTTCTACTATTAACACTGACTTTTTTTAATTTAAAAAGAAGTTAGTTAATTGAATGGTTAAATGGATGTGTATTTCTTGCTAAAATGAGTTTTATATAGTATAGATTAAAATATGTTGCAAAATTTGAAGAACTCTGTTATTTCGGCAGTCAGAATAATTGAATCCACCTTTTGCATTAGTTATGCTTAACTTGTAAGGTTATTGCAATAAATTATACAATGAAAGTCTTAACTGGGGAAGCAAGACTACATCAGAGCTATGATCAGTTGGTGGACCTGATATACTGGATATTTATTACATTTTGTGGAATGCTGCGTTTTCATTTGAATGTTGGATGGTCTTTCTTGTGTTAGTATTCATGCCTCTGTAGCCATCATGTTTTATAAGGTTCCTGGTTTTTAAAAATGCAGGGCTGGATGTAAGGTTGTATTTTAATATAAAGGCTTATGTTTTTATGAGTGGTTAACTATTTTGCAACTACAAAAAGAAAAACAAGATTGAACAATTATGCTTTGTTTCATGAATAAGCCGAAGAAATCATTTCTGACCCCTAGGTACTATTCTTTCCCTTTTAGTTTTATTTATATAGTCAGAGCACTATTTTCACACACGCAGACCCAAGAAAAAATGTCTCATGTTGAACAGTCACATCAAGGCTTCTTATGTAACGGCGACTCTTGAAACGATTAACTACAAAATCAGGGACAATTCAATGAAAAACTGAAGAAATAACAGAGACTATTTGAAAGGCTGTTTTTCCATTCTTCGGCATTCACTAAACAGAGCAGCTAGGAAAATCAGACCCTGAATCTCATGGCTTCTTGTGAAGTCAATCTAATATATCTGTTGAAAACATGCCCTCCCTCTGCTCTCTCTCTCTTTCTCTCTCTCTCTCTCCATTTTTTTTTTTACTGGCACTCCTATGATCACTCATTTCTTCTAGAAAACTTTTCCTAATGACCTTGACCACCTCTGAGATTCAAGCTGGCTTGAATTCACAAACACATGATGGTTACTCAGCCTTTTGTTAACATTTCTGCTCTCACTGGAACCTTTCTCTTGGAACTGGGTGCTCAGGCATCAACACCTCACTTCCAGCCTGTTCCTTTGGGCTCTTTTCCTTTCCATGCCTGGTGCCATGGCGATCATCAGGCATGGTGAACCTCCCACCTGCCTGTCTTCATGGCAGACAGCCTCCTTTCACAGCCCTCCTGGTGTCCGAGGTCTGAAGGCCCCTATCTAGTCTCAGATATTTTGCCTATATTCACTTGGGCACTGACTACTTGCAAGTAACAAAAAGGCCTTGTGAGACTTGTTTCAATATTAAATGAAATGTTTGGAGAAAATGGAGTCCCTGGATGGTGCCAACAGGCTCAGCAACTAATCAAAAACTTCATGATTTCAGAACCCCCACAGGTAGCTAGGAAGAAAGGGCTGGAAAACTATTTCTGAAAAGAAAACAAAATGACTACTGAAAGCTCTACTGAACACACTTCTACCCTGACGTGTGAGATTGGCTGCTATGAGTCGGAGTCATCCAGACAGTGCCTGTGGGTTCACGCTCTAGGCTGCACGTGTGCTGTATGTACCACACTCCAAAGCCTCAGCCCGAGCAGCTCCATTCTCTCTCATCAGCCCCGCTGACACCATGGGGCTGGGTCGGTGGGTGAGAAAGGTGAAACTTCTGCTCCCATGAGGATTTACAGGCACAGAGACCCTATGTAGGATCACTGTGAGTCTGAAGCAGGTCTGCTGTTGAAGCAACATGGTGGCCACATTTCTAGACCGTAGGTTCTTGTGTCCCACATTATATCAAGTGAGTGGTTCCTTTCTGGACCTAGAGAGATGGAAAACTTCTTTCTCCTAGAACATCCATTCACAGAAGCCCTAGTGGTGTAGTGATTATGTACTGGGCTGTTAACTGCCAGGTCAGCAGTTCCAAACTTTCCATAGACTCCTCGGGAGAAAGAGGAGGCTTTTGGGCCTGCAGCCTGAGGGCTTGGTTCAAATGCAGCGGCAGCTCTCAGGAGCAGTGCCAGGTAGCTCCCATGACCACCAGAGGGCAGTGATGCCCCCTCCCCCCCCAAAAAAACCAGAAAGACAAGGCTTTCTATTCCTGTAAGGAATTCTAATCTCAGAAGCCCACATTGGGCACTGCTATGCTGCCCTGTAGGGTCACTGTGAGTTAGTTGCAATTGAGGAATTGATTTAATGACAGTGAGAAAGTCCATTTAGCAATTACCTTCTGAATCTCTGGCTCTCCTTAGTCCATCTATCCATCTGTGAACCAATCACACTGAGTAATGGACAACTGGGGTTGGGGTCTAGACAGAGCCCCAGGCTTAAGGCCATCAAGGGCAGGGCTCATTCCCAATAAAGCCACCTGGCTTGAGAGCAGAGGACAAGTCGGGCATTAACCCTCTCACTGCTATATGCTGAGTCATATAGCATACCCCCACCCCGTGGATTCATTCTGACTCCAGGCATTCTGGGCCTTTGTGAATCTCCCGAAGCAGGCAGCCTCTTCTTTCTCCCTGAGAGCAGCTCGTGAGTTTGAACCTCAGACCTTGGAGTGAGCAGCCCAGTGTTTACAGTGCCATTGAGTATTAAGTCACTTTAAAAAGGGGCCCTGGATGCTGGGCAGCAAAGACATCCAGTGTCCCCAGTTCCAGTGATATGCTTAGGAGACAGAGTTGCTGGTATCACGTGGGGTACCAAAGTTCACAGCGGACCCAGCTGAGTCAGAGCACACTAGGTATGTAAGTGGTAACAAAATATCTTTACTTTTAAGTGTCCTTAAATGTGGCTAAGAAGTAAGGTGCCCTCGTTATTCTTTTTCAAACCTTTTTTTTCCATAAATAAGGCAATAACTGGAAAGACAATAAGAAAAGACAATGATGATTCATCTTGAAATGAAATCGGAGGGAAACATCTCCAATGGCGTTATCTGTAACCTCTGACTAAGCTTTCCCTGATAGCAGGACTTTTCACACCCTGAACATGTGAAAACATTCTTTCGAAATATAAACAGCTGCATCATTTTTACGATGCTCAGTTTAAGGCTGAGTGGCAGTCTAGTTTTTTTACTTGTTTCCGTCTGAGGGAATTATGAAGATACTTACACATTGGGCTACTAACCCCGAGGCCAAGAGTTTAAGCAGAAAGAGAAGGTGGACTCCTGCCATCAAGATTCCCAATCTCAGAAACCTGCTCCAAGCGCCCCATCGGGCCACGCTATGTTGGGATCCACATAATGGCAGTGTGTCTGATTTGGGCGTAAGCTTGCCACTGAGCCAATTCCAGCTCATCACAGCCCTGTCAAGTCAAGTAGACCTACCTCCCTAGGGGCTTGCAAACGATAATCTTGACAGAAGGAGAAGGCTCCTTCTTGCGTCAGTAGAGTGCCTGGTGGCTTCCAGCGGTCGATCTCTCTGTTAGTTGCAGAGCACTTTAACCGTTGCGCCAGCCAGCCCCTGAGAATGGTGGTGGGGCTTCGTGGTCCGTGTGGGAAGCCACAATGCCCTGCGAGCTTGGGCCGCCACGGTGGGGGTGAGCACATAATTTAGAAAGCCTCTTCTGTTCTGCAGTGCGGGCAGTGCTGACACGCTACTCGCTTTGACTTTAGTTTAAAATGCTTCCCATCAAAAGCAGTTACATGTCGCCAACTTGGTAAGCTGCCGTTACATCTCACCTCTCAGAAAGACCCAAGGATGGGGCCAGGAGTCACCCGAGCACACCTATGAGCTGACCTGCGAGCTGAAAAACTCAAACCCCATCGCCAGGAACTACAACCTTCCCAAAGACAAGCCCATATAAAAAGGGAAAGCTGGTTAAAAAGTGAATGGATCTTTTTTTTTTTTTAAGCTTAGTTTCACCGTAGATCAGAGGTCAGTAGGTCCTAACATTTCCTGGAGCAGGGCGGCAAGGTCAACTGAGAAGGGCAAATGGGATGGCACCACATGAAAGGGGCCCTACTGGCTCACCAGGCTCTGCTCCTTTGAAAGAGAAAATAATCATCATATGTTTGCACTTGACCTTCATTATGTGCCAGCCATTGCTCAGAGTAAAATACTTATATTTCGCCGGATAAGCCTCCCCATAGCATTGTAAGCAGGTGCCAACATGGGTGCCTGCCTTCTAAAAGGGAGCATCTAAGACGCAGCACTCAGGTCTACCCAGAACAGAGGGGCTTCAGTGTGACAGTTCAACCACCAGGCCGTTGTCCTCCCGAGCAGCAAAGCCCAGGGATCTGCCCCCATGTCGGTTAAGCCAAAGACTAAACCCTCTGCCACCGAACTGACTCTGGCTCAGAAGGACCCAATAGGACACAGTAGAACAGCCCATAGGGGTACCAGGGCCACAAACAGCTCCATCTTTCTCTCCTGGAGTGGCAGGTGGCTTCGAACCACAAACCTTTTGGTTAGCGGCCCAGAAATTCACCCTAAAGATTAAGCCAAGGAACCAAACACTGCCATTTTGTCCATTCGGACTCAGAGCAACCCATGTAGAGCGTCTTGGAGACCTTAAATCTTTGGAAGAGCAGACAACCTCATCTTCCTCCAGAGAAGCATGTGGTGGGGTTGAAGAATGCCCAACTTCGGAAAAGGTCCAGCGCTTACCCAACAGCACCGCCCAGACTCCGTAAGATCGTAGCAGTTCTACCCAGTCCCCACGTCACTGTGACTCAGCACACAACGGTACAATGCTGTCTTCCTTTGTTCCCCCTCTTTCTCTAATCCTCTTGTCTCCCCCTTTTCAATAACACCCTCTCCCCCCTATCAATTTCACTTTAAAAAAATAACATGTTATTGTGGCTTGGGTGAAAGTTCAACGAACAAACTATTTTCCTTTCCACGAGGTAAATGCATTTGCCTACCACAGCATCAAAATGGTCACTAGGTTGAGATGACAATGTACCATTTAAAAGGTGTGGGGGATTTGTAAATATCATGAAAATGAAAGGCTGTTCCTTCAATGGTTTGGTTATATAAACCTGGTTAAGGGGCAGGGAAGGAAGTGGGGAGAACTGAGAGCTCATGAACTTTGCCTCGACGTATAATTAAAATACATGCCTCTTGATTCCTAAGCTCTAAATGATTTAAACTGGCTTCGATTTCCGTTCCCAAAGGAGCTAATAGTTAGATTGTGCAAGCGCCCAGCGACCATTCCAGAAGGAAATAACTGGGGCAGGGGATCAGACTGATTCAGTGTGACATTGCATAAATACTCACGTCCGTTTTTCATTGTTGTGCTTACAGCCAATTGTTACATAAGGTGTTATTTTTAATAGGCCGGGGGAGTTGACCATGTGTCATGGTTTATATTCACAGCCTCAGAAAAAGCCACTCCAAGGTGGTTTTCACCAGATTTGAAAAGCTTTTGAAACAAAATCGTGCTAGAAAAAGCAGCTGCAGCTCTGAGTGGTTGTGAAGAGAAAGTAAGAGTAAGTGTGGATGAAGGCCACGCAGACGAATGTTTCCCACGTGACTTTCAGATCTGCAAAGTAGAAGAACCACATTCACGCAGGAGACCAGACCAGGGGGGAATTTGCGTGCATGCTGGCCTGGCTGCCTCCTGTTGTACAGGAGAACAGCTCTGGACATCTGAGACAGCAAATCTCTATAGGAGTAGAAAACCTCAGATTTTTCCCTCAGAGGGACCAGAGGATTAGAACTGATGACTTCTCAGTTAGTGGCCCAACTCGTAACTCCAAATACTCATAACCCCTGCCACCAAATCTGGCATACTTAGCAGACTTAAGGCTGACTCCTCACCCTCAAGGAGCCCCAGCAGCATAGTGGTTATGCACTGGATTGTGCTCCAAATGATCAGGAGTCCAAAACCACCCTCCACTCCGAGGGAAAGATGGAACTTTGAGTCCGCACTGGACTTGATGACAGTGAGGTTTTGGCTTTGCTTATTCCTCACGATTCAGCGAAAGCTCACCCGCATGCCCTCCCACTGCCCATCCAGGGTCTGTCCTCCCCAAAGCCTCAGCCTCTGGGGCATTGGTTCTCAACCCATGGATCACGACCCCAACTCATAACAGTAGCAAGACAATAGTTATGAAGTAGCAACAAAAATAATTGTATTATTGGGGGGGGGGGGATGTCACCACAACACAAGGAACTATATTAAAGGGTCATAGCATCCAGAAGGTTGAGAATCCCTCCTCTGGGGATGTCTGTCTTCTCCAACAACCAAGCACATTTTAACTACAGCTTCCGGCAAGGTTTACTTCTCAGTCTGTCCTCCGCTCAGAGCTTGGACCCAAGGCATTCTCCTGGAGGCTCATTTCTGGTCAAGTTCATTTGGTCAAAGCCAGAGAAAGCACTGATTGCTTCTGCAAGCTCCTCGCCCGTCCCCCCAGTACTCAGAGGGATAACACAAATTAAACAATTCTTGGCATTGAAGTCTAAAGATATTGGAGGCTATTTCTATATTAAAATAAATGGCTAGGGAAGAATAAAAGACAAAACTCACATGGAGCGTGAAGGTAAAGGGTTTTAAAGAAAACTCAAAGATTTTTCACTAAGCAATGATTTTTTTTCTCTGCCTTGAGGGATGCACCTCTAGGCAACAGAGACTGATTTACAAATCGGTCCCTCCCTTCCACTGATAGGAAGCCCTGGTGGGGGCATAGTGATTAACGTTGGGTTGCCAACCCTAAGGTGAGTAGTTTGAAACCACTAGCCCTCCTCGGGAGGATGAGGCTCTCTATTCCACAGTTACAGCCTTGGAAACTCACTACCCTATCCTAAGTGGTCGCTATGAGTCAGAATTGACCCATTGGCAGTCGGTTTGGTTTGGTTTTTCAAGGATGATTCAGAAAGCTAAGAGCAGGCAGGGAGGCCACCAGCCCTGGGCCTGCCTTCCTCATCAGGCCCCCAAGTAAGCAGTAAGAGCACCCTTTCCACGCAGCACCATGTTTGAATGCAGGCCCCACAGCTAAAGATGTGGTTGGAAGTCGACCATTCAAATAATGAGTCTACTGAGGTCCGATCCTGAGCAAACCTGCTGGTTGGGTTCTGAGAGCAATCAGATGAGGGTGGACAAGATGTGCACACAGTCCCTGCATGCCGCCCTACCCACCACGGCCCCGGCTCACACCGCAGTTGAGGCAGATGGCCCAGAAGAAACCTGGAATCAGACTGCGAATGAAAACAGGGGCATCGCCCAGAGACCCTCAGCTTAGTGCTGCCACAGTAGAGTCCGCAAACCCAGACTCCTTGCCTGAGCCTGGGGTTCTTTGGAGATCAGAGTGACCTGGCGCCAGAGCGAGGCTGATCTGCGGTGTTCAGGAGGGTGTCCGGTGTTGGTGTACAAGCAGCGCCGGAGGATGGGCGAGTACAAGCGAGACAGTGGAGGGCCAGCCCACACTGGGCAAAAGCCACCACCTCGCTAGCGAGTTAAGTACTGGGCTAGTGGTTTCAAGTCCACCGGCCGCTCTGGGGAAGGAAGACGAGGCCCTCCGATAAACCCTAGAGATAAGCCTCACAGAAATGTAAGGCGAGCAGTTCTACTTTGCTATGTCTTGTTGCCTGGAGTGGACATGGACTCGCTGGCAGTGTACTTGGTTTTCTCCAGGAACTTCCTGTCCCAGGATGCCCCAACCTTAGTTTGATGGGATTCAGAACTGACAAGGCTGCCCGGCTACCGCAGGAGATGTGCTCAGTCACAGCCAAGGACCGGACGCAGGACCCTGAAACTGAACATGGTTTACAGCAGAAATACATTCAGGCCTGTCTGCCCTCTTATCTGGCATGCAACACTCACACTGTAGAACACTCTCCCCTTTAAGACCGTGGGGCCCCTGAGCTACTAGCTGTGTGGTGGACAATTCAAACCACCAGAAGGCTATCTGCTCCCATAGAGATCGACAGCTTCGAAGCCCTGCCGCGTTGCTGTCAGTGGCAATAGTTGACAGTGGGTTCATTATGCTTCACTTTCACTGTGCGTATCCATGGAAGTGGAGGCTGGCAGACTGGATGGCCACTCCCAGGGTGAAGGAAATGTTCTTTCAAGGCTTGGTAGCTGACACCATCTCTGCAGAGCCTAATAGTGACTTCAAGAATGGCACCCACTTGGCCATGTGACTGTCCCCTTGAGAATGTAGAAACTACCCTTGGGATAAGCCCGGGAAGCACCTTTTTTAAAAGTCTCCAACCCATCAACTGGCCACTTCTCTGTTTTCTCTACCCAGACACCTCAGTAAGTGTTGACGCCATTTCCCGAGTGGCATTTCAAAACTGCCACTGGATTGATTGGAACTCACAGCGACCCTCCAGGGCAGGGTAGAACTGGCCCTGTGGGCTTCTGCAACTGCCATCTCCTGAAGGGATTAGAAAGCCCAGTCTTCTCCGGAAAGCAGTGGCTAGTGGTGAAATCACTACACCAATACCTTCAATTGCCCTCAACTAGTCTGTCCCCTCCCCAGGGTGGACTCAGAGGCGGCCTACTTCACAACCAGCAACCGACGCATACAGGGTCGGGCTTTTGCTTAAACCTAGGAGCTGTCTTTGCGTGGAGTCGCTTGGCGGAGCCCTGTGTACTGTTGAACCGGCCCCCATGCGATGGCAATGGCTGATCTCAATGTAGACCCCCAGTTCTTTCTTCCGGGTGATCTGGGGGAACATGAACCACCTCACTCAGCAACTGAGCATATGAACTGTTTGCACACCAGGAACCCTTATCCTGCCCAAGCCCTGGTGGGCCAGGAGGCAGTGAGCAGCCAGGAGAGCTGGCCAGTCCACAAGGACTGCGTGAGCTGTGCACATACGTGGGTGTGGCGTAGTGGGTTCGGAGTTGGGCTGCTAACGGCCGTCGGCGGTTCCAAACCGTCAGCTGGTCTGCAGGAGAAAGATGCAGCTTTCCACTCTTACAAAGCTAGTCTGAGGTGAGGGCAGTCGTACCCTGCCCTACATATAGGGTGTCGCAGAATTGACTTGGTGGCCACTTTAAAAGTATAGGGCAGAAAAGTCATCCTGAGACAGGAAAATGACCCTGATGATTTGGGAAAGGTTAGAATTTCTCATCTTCTCCAACTCTTCACTTCTGTGGACTCGTTGGACTGCTACTGCAAGGTCTCCAGTTCAAAATCAGCAGCCAGAGGGAGAAGATGTGGCTTTCTCACTGCCAGAGACTGGCAGTCTCAAAAAAACTACAGGAGGGGCAAATCTACGCTACCCATGGGGTTGCTTTGACGTGGACTTGACTCCACAGGGCTTTAAACATTACTATTGTCTCAAGAAGCCCTGGTGGCACAGCAGATTAAGCATTGGGTCAATATGAACTAGGTCATAGCACGAGCCTTGAAAAACCTGAGGCACCGGTCTCCCATGGCCTACTGAAATGCTGGCAGCTGGAACCAGCTCCATAGCCGTGGGTGGCAGGACGGGGACTACTGTCCTACCTCTAATTAGAGGTTACGGGGAAAATCTTCCCCCTGATCAACATAAGTCCTTTTCCATTCTTTCATTTAAAAAGGAGAGAGGTTCAACAGAACCGAATCAGACTATCAAATCTTTACCTTGATCAAATATTCATCAGTTTTATAACTTTTTAAAGTTAAGGAGAGCCTTGAAAAAGAGTTAAAAAGTGAGATACAGGCTACAAGGATCCAGCTTCATCTGATAGAAAATCCTAAAGCATGGCAGGGCATCCAAATACTATATAAATAGGATTCTTTTTCAATGATTTTTAAAAAGTTCACTTTAATTACATTAAAGTTGGGCATATCGACTGGTTCAACTTTGCTTTTAGTTTCCCCTTCTTATTCCCCTATCTTTTTCCTCAGTTTCAATTGTCAGATTACGTAACACGTGTGTTGTGTGGAAAAATCACCCATAAACTCTTAAATACCATGTGAAAGACCAAAATGCCAATGTCAAATTTCTGGTTTTAATAAAAACTTCTCGCCAATATTCAATGAGCAATTGCTTCACTTGTGTCATGATTTGAAAACGCGAGATCTGAAAACGAAACGGGAGTCCAAGTATTGCTTCCAGAGTGAAGTTGGCACGGTCTGGACATGGTGGGACCAAGATGCACTCACTGCCTCCGGGCAGGTCCACAGCTGGTTGGTGCCCCTCCCGCACAGCTCGCCACGCGGCAGACCTCCACACCTCCCGCACAGCTCGCCACGCGGCAGACCTCCACACGGCACCTTCACTTCAGACTTGCCATCCAAAGGGCTGCCCTGCCACCTGGCTTGGCCAACCCTTTGTAAGTTAAGAGCTCTTGAGAAGATGTTGGTACATTTCACACACAGGAATGACTTGACGTCTTGCTGGCTTGTCTGGCAGTACAACAAATGCTTCCTAAGCAGCGGTGTAAAGAGCTCATAGGTGTATTAGTGGGCTGGATAGGACCAAAAAAATTCACAATGCAAAACCAAAAGTATTTATTATCATTACTTGAAAAAATTAAAAAAACAAAAACCCACTAAAAATCTAACATTGTGTACTCCCTGGAAATGTCTTTTGATTTACAGAATGGAGGGGCGGATTTTAAATGTCAAAATAGACATGCTGAATGCTGATTTTGCACATGAGCACCAGGTATCTGAAAAGTTTACCCACCTGTTTAAATGTGTAAGGTGCATTTACTCATGACGTACATTCGCTTTGAAAGAAGAAAAAGTACCGCAAAGCTCATTAATCTCAACTAGCTGACACATCCCAACATGGTTTACAGAGAAAGAATAAACACTGCTTTTCATCTTTGTACACAGCCCGCCAAAATTCAGATTCGAAATGTAAGGGCTGCTGCCCGAGCTTCAATAATTCATACACAAGACTGCTAATGCCTGAAAAAAATTAAAATCATTTAGTGGACATCTGAAATTAGGAAAAATTAAGTCTCTCTTCAATATTTTTACGCAGGGTTGGGTCTAACTCCCTTTTGGGTCAAATGAAAAAATATATATTTTAGTTTGTTATCAGTTTTCTTAGTAACTCGGACTGGTTGAAATATGCCATTAGAGCTACAATTCAAAAACAAACAAACTAGCCATTAAGAGAGTAGATGAAGTAAATACAGAACCCAACCTTGGGTTTCCATATCAAAATCAATGTTCCATTCAAGCATGCCCTCTTTCCAAACCAGTGTCCTAAGGTTTTAAGGAGGGAAAATGCATACCAATTGTGCTCTTTCTGGATTGACTGAGCCAGCCCTAATGACCCAGGAAGGTTGGGGGTGAGGGTGAGGAGCTGGTTTTCCAGTTCTGAGGAGTGGCCCGGATGACAGCCTTGCTCTAAACAGCAAACACATAGGTATTCCCTCGGCTAATCCAAAATCCAGCAGACCAGCAGTTTGAAGGTCACCTACATGTATTGATTGACTTCTTTGTGCACATTAGAAGATGTAGTTGATGACGATGGTGTGTGTGTGCACTGTTAAGTTTTCATATCAAACCTTTTGAGAGATGAGGAGTTTGAAGAATCAGACTCAGAAAAGAGGCCCCAGGAGAAAATTCAAGTCTATGAGGCAGTTTTCCACACACTGGGCAGTATCATCTTAATTTAAAAGCCTATACATATATACACACACATACACTCGTGTATGTGTGTGTATATATATATGAAAAAAAATACATCTCCTCCTTAAAATCCACATTATTCCAAGACAGATTTTTCTCGGCAGCCAGTATACACATCAATATATATTTTCTGCAATCTGCTGAGCTATCCATCGGGTATGCTTTTAGAATTGAACCATGACCGCCTCCCTCTGTGCAGATCAGGGGCATGTGCTCATTCTGGCAACTATTTACAAAGGTCTCTATTCACGCCAGCAATAAATAATCCTGGTATCGAGAGAGGATACTCATGCACACGACGAGGGCCGCATGCTCGGAGATATGTACACGCCGTGCTCTGCGAGTGCACTCCCGACAGTGGTGAGAGTGTGCGTTCCCCGTCGGGCAGCCCCTTCGGCCCCTTCAGTCTTGCTTCTGGGGGATGCAGCCTTCCATTTCAACGACTTCTGGCCACCCTTCATATTTGTTGGTGTCTTTGTTGTTCTTGATGTGCTAATGGAACACAAGAGTGGCACACAGTTTGAAAGTGGTTGAGCAGTAAAAACATTGGCTTCAATGGCACTCATTTTGACAAGCTCATGACTGAATTATTGTCTGTGGGCTCATCCGTCAGCTAGTGTCTACGACCCGAGACGAGGGATGTGCTGGGTCTGGCATGCATGTGGCAGGCCTTCAGCAGCTAGCGAGAGGGAAAAAAATGCATGGCAGGGTTTGGGGTGGGGGTGGGGTGGGTGCAGATGTTCTTAATCAACAACTAAAGTCTCTATCAGTAAATTCTACAACCTTAACTGATTTTAACATCAGACGTTCTCTTGGAATCCTTAGTATCCAACATGCCATAAACAGTTGAAGATCAAAGCTATCGTGTTGCACGGCGCCGTGGGAAGTCAATAATCCCGAGGAAGCAGTGTGCAGAGGGTGGCTGTGAGGGGCCGCCGAGCCAGCGGCACCCCACAACAATGACGAAGAGCGGGCCTGTTCTGAGGACTTAAAGCAGTGGCCATGACAGAGCACCGAGGATGTGCAGGCAACCCAAGCATTTTTCATGCCTGCTGAGGCTCAGATTTAAATCACTGGGAGGGGAGTCCGGACCAACGCATCAAACACCCCAGTCTCCAGTCACTGAAGATGGAAATCTGAGACACTAACCTGTTCAAAGGGGCTTTTCGTCTTAATGCCTTTGCCCCCACAGAAGACCCAGTTATCTCTAAAGCCAAGGCTGGTGATGGACGTGCTGCCCAGCTCGGCAATGAGTCGCCGCGCCTCATCGTTGAGTCTGAGAGGGAGACGGGGAAGGAGTCAGCAGTCAGCACAGCATCCGGCTGCCATCCAACACAGCCCAGTCCCCAGTGCGGCAGGCCAGCTTACACAAGGAAACACAAGCAATGCAGGATGATCGGACTCCTCCAGCCTACGTTGTGTTTCTTCGGTCCGGCAACTCAAGTTTACTTCATGAGGAAGTGCCTGCTGGATGTCTCGATCTCACAACAGTTCACCTTTATTTATCTTTATGACATGCATCCGGCAAATAAATGATATGTTGCTATGCAAGAGGGCTCGCTCACTTTTGGCCACCTGTAGGGGGCAGAGTATGGGCCTCTGAGACTTTCAATATTCATGGGAGGAGGCAGCCTCACCGCTCTCCCCAGGAGAAGTAGGTGGATTCAAACAGTTGACCTCACGGTGAGCCATTCAACGTGTAACCCAGCACATCCTGCACGCAGCTCCCTTGCTAAGGCCAAGTGTCAAGGAACCAATCATTTTGTAAAATGAAACATCACTTTCCAGTTCCACCAATCCATTTGCGAGTGGGTTACAGGTGAACAGATTAAAGGTACGTGCGATTAAGAATCTGAATGTTAGCAAGCACCGTGTCTTAGTTAAAACAAAAAGAGGACAGGGCTATCTATGGTACTTGGGTGATTTGTTAAAAAGAAAAATTAAAAATAACCACACGGCAACCAAGTTTCTACCAGCAGGAGGGAGGAAAGTGCCAAAAATCCACAGCTGGGGAAACCACAAGTTGCAGTGAAGGCTGCTGGGCAGTAAGTTATTAGAAGTCTGAGTGATGCTCTCCCCTGTTTCAAGGAAGAGAAGAAAGTCTGTGGATACAATGCAAACTACAGCACTGAAGAAGAATGCACAGATTTGGACGCTCATGCTGGTGAAGAGCATTCAAAGTACCATGAATTGCTGAGGAAACCCACAAATGAGCAGCCAGCAGCAAGGCTGGTGAGACTTTGTCTCACACACATTGTACACATGGTCAGAAGAGACCAGTTCCTGGAGAAGGATGCGGTGCTTGGTAAAGTAGAGGGCCAGCAGAGGGCCAGCCCCGGCCCGCCAGAAGATGGAATGGCACAATGACCGCAATGGATGGGCTCGGGGCAGTGTCTCTTTCTGCTGTGTGTCACTGTGGTGGGCGCCGACTCAATCGCACCCAACAGGACAACGACAAGGTTGAAGGAAAAAGAAATAATCAAAGGGCCACTCTCGTAGGTATCTGGTCTGTGAGGCTACTTTTCAAGGCTGGGGCCGGAGCTAAGAGGCCCGTCTACCCTCCCCTATCCCACGGGGTCGCTGATTCTGAATTGACCCAGTGGCAGTGAACTTTTGAATGGATGGTCCTGCCTAGCCCACCTGCTAACCAATGCTGTTGAAGCTGTTGTTTTAGGTATTTCTTGAAAATAGAAAACTATTCGAGAGAATCTGGGAGGTAGGGAACAGGCTCTGAGGCCGCGCAGAGGCACCTGGAGAAGGGGAGTTGGCTTGGGGATAAGGAATCTCTGGAGTCTGCCTGCAAGCCCACCGGGAAGGGTAGCCTGGCTGACGGCCGCAGGTGCCACCATTGAGCAAGAGGATTCAGACTTCCTTTTCCAAAACGCAAGGTTGCTGGGTGGATTTTACACATGGTGAAAACACTCGGTTGCTAATCCAATGGGTACATGAAGCTTGCGGCCACCCATAAGGGCCTAGGAAGACAGGCCTGGTGACCCCCTTCTGAAAGTCAGCAAATGGAAACCCAGGGGGCACTACTCCCTCTGACACCCCAAGGCAGCCAGCACTTATGGGCCCAACTTGATCAAAGGTGCTTTTTATATTTGCAGAATTTCTCCCCCTTTCCTCCCCGACCCCTGGTCCCTGCAGCACAGAATGCAATGAGGAGAAATGATTTTCTGGGCTCAGTTGTGGGTCACCGGGACAGGCCAGCTGGACAGGAGGAGTGTCACTGTTCCTGGCGGGTACCAGCCGCCTTCCCCCAGAATGTGGCAAACAAGCTCTGAAGTGCTAAGCCTGGGGGACCTCGTCGTAGCATATTATAGAGGAGTCGAGAAGAGCAACTCTTCTTTAATAACAAGCCAGCCAGCCCAAGAGCAGTTTCCACTCTGTAATTACAAATCCCCAGGGAGAGGGGCAGGGGCAGCTTCTAAGGGGTGGGGGGTATTCTGCGGTGATCTGCAACTAATCACCAGAAGTGTGCAAACCCACGACGAACGAGCGTGCTCCTCTGTTGGCCAGGAGCATTCCCGGACAAGATAGGGGCCGCAGAGGATGCCTTTCCTACCCAGGCTAAGAACAAAGGCCTCGCCTCTCTGGGTCCCAGGAGGAGGGAACCAACAGGCACTTGCACCCCTCAGCTAAAGGGTGGTTACTTTACAAAGGTTACGGAAACTGGGGCCGCTGGGACAGTGACAGGTCAGTGATGGTGACATCCCTCGGGGTTTTTCTCTTTGAAAAAAGGGAGAAGAAAATGGCAGTCACAATGGTCCCAGGTCAATATCAGACTTTCATCATGCACTGCTTTAGGGAAGAATCCAGGCACATTAGCAAGAAGAGACAGGGATGAAGGGGACGTGGAACCAAGTCTCGGGCATTGCTGCCTCGGAAGGGATAGGTTTCAGCCAGGGATGAAGGCACTCTCCTACAGCCGGAGCTCACACCTTGGGAGTAAAGCCATGACATTGCACCTGCAGGGCAGCCTGACTGACCCATGAACAAACGGGTCCCCCGGGAGGTGGCAGCAGTAGTTGGGTCGCCTGCCCTAGGTCAGTATTGTCACCCAGGCCATCCAGGGACTTAGACCGAAGAGTGATTTTGGAGGAGGCCCCCAGTCTGAATCATTGAAAGCTCCTAGGGCAACGGTCAAAATGAGATGGAGGGGGCCCCAATCAGCAAAATGAACTACGATCAAGGCATACATGGATATAAAGGTCTCCAATTTGATGAAACAAAATCAAGTTCTGAAAGAGGGAAGGTGGTGGGGGAAACCTGACTTGGCAGTGTTTAAAAAAAAAAAGTCTTAGATGGAAAGAAAAGATCTGAAGATATAACTGGGCCCAAAGCCCGTGGGCCAAAAATGTGACGTGACTATATGAAGGAAATGAACACAACACTGGCCCAAATGAATATTCAGAGAAATAGAACGCCTCCAACCCGGTGAGCTGGCATCCCCGCAGGGCCCTGTGCCAGGCAGACCACATCTGGAACACTCTGTTCAGTGCGGGGGCCACGTATTTGGGGAGAGAAAATAACGGCAAACAGAACACCCAGGGGCCAGCGGCCTGGACGGAAAAGCAACCAAGAAACCAGACAGGATGCAAGACGGGAGTCGAGGGGCCGGCATTCTGGCAGACGGCAGGCGGCACACCCAGCGCGCGGTCTTGCTCGCACTCAGGGTGAGAGCGATCCTGTATTTAGAAGTTTGAGGAAGACACACAGGCCAATGGCCACAGCTCCAGGGCCCTCGAGAGGTTAGGGGGTGGAGCTTCGAAGGGAAGCGTGCCCTGCCCTTGAAGTTCTCCCGAGACTCTTGAAGTCTTGCTCATTTAAACCCTGCACTCAGGCAAGACGTCAACAAGAGCAACGTGTAACTTGCTCATTTAAACGAGGGTATTCTTTACTAAACAAGCCCAAACCCAACTCGCTCCAGAAAGGAATCCTTTGGCAACTTCTGCCTTGCAGGGTTGTTATAAACTAGAGCGGCCTGGGAGGATGGCAAAGGTCTGGGTACCCGTACTCTGGATCACTGTCCTCGTAGTGTCGCTTGTGTGGGAGGGACTGCTGACTGCAGGGCTGGAGGTTCAAGTCCACCCGTCCATCCAAGGGAGAAAGAGGAGGCTGTCCTGCTCCCCACAGTTTGGGAAACCCTTTGGAGCGGCTTTACTCAGCCTGAGAGGGTCGCTATGAATCAACTCCATGCCCGAGTGTTTGCTTTTTCCTTAGACCTGTGGAAATGGGTCCCCACTGTTAGGTTTATGGGGGCAGTATTCACATGGGGTATGTCTTAAATCACCCCCCTTTGAGGCGTAAGAATACATTAAGCCAACATCAGGAAGCAGGTGAAGAGTTTCCAAGGAATCAAGAAACAGAAGCTGATAAGGGGCAAAGGTTCTCCCTCAGACCCATCCCAGGGGCCTCATCCCCGAGTCTAGGGCCTGGAGATGGACTGCTAGGCCCTGCTAGCAGAGTGGGTGCACACTGGGCTGCCATCCTCAAGATCGGAATGGCCGCAAGTCACTCCTCAGGAGACAGATGGGGCTTCCTACTCCCATAACGAGTTAGTCTCAGAAACTCTGGGGCAGCTCTCTCTATCTGGCGCTCCCGGGTTGCCGTGATTCCACAGCGACCCTGATAGCACTGTGGGATTGGGACACTTAAACTTTGAGGAAGTAAATGTGTCCGTCAGAGGGCCCCCAGGGGGGTTATTTCTGCCTACATCACTGTGGACAATTTCATGGAAAGACAAGAAGAAACACTACACAAAACAAATGCGAAGTGTTTATATGGGAGTTGCTCTGCTAAATTGTACGTGCTTTTTTCCCCTCCAACGAGATTACTGCTTTGACAACTACAGACCACAGAGCACTGATCATAGAGAGTGTACATACTTGGTTGCTCCATCGTCATAGGTTCCCATTAAGACAATTGTCCCATCTTGTATGGACTTCAGAAACTCAATGAATGGCGCCACATCTAAGAGAAAGAAAAGGACGGATGGGAGGCTTTCTTCGTGACTCCGTAACTGAGTCCCTCTCTGGGCCGTGACCTGTTTATAAATCAGTCTACGCCGAACAGTCCAAAATGGGAAATGAAGCCTGGGGACGGTGTAACCCAGCAAAGAAAAGGCAAGTTTGCCTCTTCACTCTATGTTGCCGTCAACATGGCATTTCCGGCTCCCTCCATCCTGCGTGTTCTTCTGTAGAGCTAGCTCGGAAGTTACGCTGAGTTATGAGAGAAGGCCCGCCCTTGAGATTTCTCAGTCAGGAACAAGGCGGATTGTGGAGTGACGGATTTTGGAGGGCAGGAGTCCAGCCTCAGGGCAGGAGAAGGACCCGGGAGTCTCTGCCATGTACAATTGGTCTGCCTTTCTATCTCAGGGCTCCCAACTAATGCCTGGTTCCCTTGATAAGTCAAGGCAGTTAACAAATTCCTTTCATTTAAAATGCAGAGGGGTTAAGAGAGTGCTCTCAAGTGGCAAAGTCACTCACAGAGTGAGGCCTGGGGGCAGGGGGCAGAGCTTCTAGCTGTCACAAGAGCACTTCCTCAGTGAGTTTTGGTCAGTGGTGCCCTTTATTTGGCTGAAACTGCCGGTGGCATTTTATAACCAAGTTTCCGCAGCTTGGTTATCTTATTCCCACCTAACATACAGTACATGTCCAATTGTGAAAAGGGGCAGAAAAGCTGGAAAAGCAGCAATTTTTGTTAATTAACATGAAACGACCCCTGGGGTAGCAGTGGGTTAAGTGTCTGGGACACTAAGTTCAGGGTGAGCCACTCCCGGGGGAAAGATGAGGCTGTCTCTTCCTATAATGCTTTAGTGCTTTGGAAACCCGAACAATCAGTTCTACCCTGTCCCAAAGGGTGGCTCCCCACGCCCATCCTAATATCTGCCCTCCCCCGAGAAGATTTACAACGGGAATGAAGAGTAGGGAAGGCCCTCATGATGAGATTCACAAAATAAACAACTGAGGAACCAAGGGAAGGGCCATGGCCTTCCTCACTTTTCTTCAGGCACTCATGTCTTCTGGGCACCGAGCTCTGTCCGTCGCTAGTTCCTTTGGGGCCTTCCCACATACAGGAGGGGAAAAAGCCTGAGGCCTGCTTCATCCAACATGGCGATTAGCCACCCGGCCCTAGTGGAGCTGGGAAGATTATCACTAAATAGTGATAGTTCCTTTCCTAAAGCCTGTCAGTTTGTGTGTTGAATGCCCAGATTTCTTTTCTGACACAAAGTCCGATGTAAAAAAACAAAGCCCACCTCAAGATATTTAAATGCGCTTTTCTGGCCTGGGAACAACTACTTATCCTCCTGAATTTCACAAAAAACCCCAGAAGAACCCCATGTCCCTTGCTAAGAAAGTTCACAATAAGTTTCGCCCTCCGGAGAATCGGCTATGCCATGCAGAGTGGGATGTGCATCTTTTTTTTTTTTTTTTGGGGGGGGGGGGGGAGGGCATCACTGCTCTCCGGTGGTGGGAGTAGGAGGCCCGGCCCCACTGCTGAAATTGAACCTCCATCCCAGTGGGCCGCAGTCCCGCGCACAACCACTACGCCACCGGGGCTCAGCCCGGGATGTGCATCTTTTTAAACCTCAGCTGTAACTACCATATTATGCCTTCAGTTAATGTTCTTAGCAAACCCAAGGTTTTTACACTGGGAATGACCACTAAGCCCTGAATGAGCCACTGGTGAAGAGAGGACGGCCCAGCAAAAGGGAGGAGCTGGCACGTCCCCCGCCACCGCAGTGGGCGACCTTACGGGGGACTTGGAGGTCCCTGCCACTGGACGCAGGGTACCAGAGCGGGTCACACTCACCTCCACCCCACATGTCAAAGTACTTGGTGTCCAACACGTCTCCCGTTTTCCCTGAAAGAGATGAAACTTGTTGACACACGATGCAATGTAAATGCCCTGCCCGCTACCCAAGACAAGTGGTGCCCCCCCCCCCTCCACACCACGATGGGCAGCACCTCCCTAGCAGCGAAGCCCTGAGTCGTCTGGGGGAGACACACTCAGAACCTCAAGGGCCTGCATCAGAAGTCCCTTCGTAAAGGAGAGCTTTTGGACGTACCACGGGACGGAAACACTGACGTTTTGAGCCAAGAGCTGCCATCAGAAATGCACAACTCGAGTGCGCGCCAGGCGGATGGACAGTGAGTTGTTTTCCTTCTTTGCACATTGCCGTCTGTCTGTGTTTTAAGGATCGACCCCAAACACACAAACCCTGCCACTCACCCTAAAAACCTCCTCGAGCCAATGTCGCTCTCTACCATTCATCTTTTATTAAAAAGAGACTTTAAAGGGCACCGTTCACTTTAAACCAGGCGGAAGCAGACGAAGATACCTTTCCCCTGACAAAGTGAAGGAGTTGTCGATATAAAAATGGCCCTCCTTTAAAAGAAGTCAAAAATCATTCCTGGGCACGATGCAGGGCAGGGAAGCTGGTGGTTTCTACGGCCGTCACAACTTCCCAGCTTACTGACCAGGAAGACTCAGCACGGACCCGCACGCAGTGAGGCCCCGTTTCACAGAGCAGGTGGGGTTCTGCTAGAGGACCCAGAGGATCGATTTACACCAACAAATCCAGTGCAACAGTGTGGGCCCACTGAAAAATGTGACAGTCTGATCTCATCCTGCCTCTCTCCCACCCCCTGCCAGAGGGCGCTGTGGCGGGTGTGTGCCATTAGCCTCCTTTGCCGACAGTTGACCGAGGTTTTCTTCAGCCGCAGTCTTGATGGGATCACACTTCCAGCCCTCTTCTCCCCCTCCCAGGGAGTCACTGATGGCTTTGACCTTTCCATGACCACTCACGGGCCACCCTTGTGCCACTCACAGGGTTCCTTGCACATCACACTCATACTAAGCACACTGCGACGCTGTCATGCGCGGGCTCAATAATTTCCGAAGGCTGAGTGGGACAACAGTCACACAAGAGGTGGAGGTGCTTTTGAGAAATCCGCCTTCCGGGCATGCGCAATCAGCTCTGCAGCTGCGGTTCTCTGCTGGCTTGTTTCTGAGATGGAGAAGGAGGGACTTGGTGCCAAGGTTGGACCTCTTGGTACTTGTTTCGGGCACATGAAAATTCCAGACCACAACCCTAAGTTAAAAATACTCTTACCATTTACCAAGGCAACATTGATCCCTCGGCCAACATTATTCTTAACACCGCTCATTAAACTGCAGGGGGTAAAAAAATAAATAAAAGAAACTCAGAATTAGCTATTTCAGATGAAAATAAATCTCACAAATAACACCATGCGCCAAGATAATCTGGTTAGGCTGTCTGAGGGATACACCCGCACAGCTTGGGGGACGGCGGGAGGGGTTAAAAGGTCTCTGTGGAGCCAAGCAAGGAGTTCTCCTGGTGTAGTGGCTACTCATTGGGCTGCGAGCTAGCTGCCTGCTCAGCAGTTCAAAACCACCAACCACTCCACCAGACAAAGACGAGGCTTTCTACTCCCCCAAAAAATTATAGTCTCAGACAGCCCCAGGGGCAGTTCTACCCTGTCCTACGAGGTTGCCAAGAGCTGGAATCGACTTCCTGGCAGTGAAGTGCTAAGTCGGCCAGAATCAACTCAAGGGCAACACGTTGTCTTTTTGTTCAGAGTACTAAGTAAGGGAGAGGAAACTTCACCGTGATAAATTTTACAACAATGTTCTTAAATAGATCTCATAAGTACATTAAGAAGTATTAGGGCAGTAAAACATGCTATTCTTCCTGCTCTGTGTCAGAGTATGAAATACCACCTCGGCAAACCCTTAAGACATATGGACAAGTGGTCTCAGACCACAGTCACTTCTACAGCACACCAGATGTAACCAAAGCCAGGAAGAGCTCAAAAAGTATGAGAGATGGTGATGCCGGAACCTGGAGTGAGGCACTGAGCTAAGCAGTGGGCCCCTGGGACTTTGAACACAGCTAATCTTCCAAGTAAGTCGTTACCACCCTTGGCAGCTCGGTGTGGGCAGAGTACGTGTGTGGGAACACACAGGCATGGACACAGCCACCAATCCAGTGTAATCCCCCGATACATGCAGGTCCATGCAAATGGATGTCCTGAGATAAACTCCTTGCACCTTAAACTTTAAGAACGCTGGCTCCCTGAAAGTCATCTTTTCATAAAACAGAAGTGTTTGCTGTGGGCAGAGTGCTGTTTTGGAATCACCCATATGCAGTTTCAACACCAGAAACACCAAAGGTCAGGCTAGAGAGAAATCAAGTTATACTGCACACCAGAAATGATCTGACTTGCACTTCAATAAAAAATGGTGCATGAAATGATAAATGCACCCACAAGTTACCATGTAAGCACTACTGTGCTGTTTCCATGGCTCAGTGGAAAGAAAGCTTCCCTGGATTAGACAGTGTGTATCATGTACCTAATAGTATCTTGGTTCTGATGCTAACACATGGATAGGGGAACTTCCAAGAGGATATGGAAAAGAATGCCCTGCCATTATCCTTTCTTCTATGTATATAATTTCACAATAAATTTTTCCTGACAAGAATGAGTAGCACACAATGTAACATTAAAACCGATAACGCCATTTTGTGAACTCCTTGTAGCAGGTTGATTGATGCTCATAAAATTATTTGCAGCCCACCTATGGCTGCAACTGATGAACAAGTGCAATAGCAGCAGGCAAGGTGACTGGCTATTCCCATTGATGTTAAAGACAGAGTAGGGGAAAAGAGAGGGGTTCTACAAGGGGGCTTCAAAGTTCATGGGCAACCCCCTCCCCCCATCATCTTTTCATTCGATCTCCCCCACAAACTTGTGGCATTTCTTGTAGCTCCATTAACTTACTAAAGATTTCAGAAGCCTTGCCAGAATCAGGCACATTCTCTAAGACCAGACAACTATTTCTTTGTCATTTTGTGCCAGTCACAATGTCATAGCTACCCCAGTGGCCTGGCTGGGCGCTTGAAGTACACCATTTACAGTGCGCTCGCCCGCTCACTCCATCCCTTTAAGCCAGGACTTGTGACTCTTCCCCTTCCCCTGAGAGGAGGTGGATAACATAGACCAACAGCAACAACTGAAAAGGCTGTGTGGGGGGGCGATGGATTCAAATACACTGTAAATAATCAACAGGAACACAAGAGGAAGGAAAAGATAACACAGAAAAATGAAAATAGCCCTAAGAAGTGATGGAGTACTGAGAGAGTGAAGTTAGAAAGAAACTAAGTGAAGATGGTCCACCAGAAAACAAAGACCAACTCCACCCGTTACTTAGAGGCCTTAGTGGCATAGGCATTAAGCACTCAGCTGCTAACTGGACAGTTGGCCGCTAGAACTCATGGGCCCTTGCTCAGGAGGATAATGGGGCCGTCTGCTTTTGTAAAGATTTACAGCAACGATTCTCAACCTGTGGGTCACACCTCCTTTGGGGGTCGAATGATCCTTTCACAGGGGGCACCTGAGACCATCAGAAAACACACATTTCCATGGTCTTAGGAACTGAGACACTGCTCCTCTCTCTGTCTCCAGGTGGGTTTGCCTACATGTGGATATGCCCACATCTGAGTATTCGGTGTGAAGACTGTTACCTGTGCTACACCAAACTTCAAGACACAATTTCATTTACTTGTCATGAGAAATAAAATTTCACTAAATAGAATTACAAAGTTTTCTGATTCATCACTATGCTTAAATTATGTTCAATTTGTAACCATCAAAATACATCCTGCATATCAGATATTTACATGATGACTTATGACAGTAGCAATGAAAATAACGTTATGGTTGGGGGCCACCACCACAGGAGGGACTGTGTTAAAGGGTCATGGCATTAGGAAGGTGCAGAACCACTGCTGTACAGTCTTGGGACCCTAAGGGCAGTCTCTCTGTCCCTCACATACAGCATCTCCTTAGTTGGACTTGGCTGGACTTTTGTAATCTATGTGCCCACAAAGCCTCGTTGCAAGGTGGAACCAAACATTTGGAGCACCAATGGGCGGGGGGCGGGGGGGAACGCGACAGGGATGGGAGGTTTCCAAAGTTCTTTGTTCTGCTCTCTTTATTAATATACTTGATAAGTAAATATCATCACTGTTAGAAAGATGCCTTCCGATGATTAACACCCCCCCCCCCGCCCAAATAGGGGTCACTCTTGACAAGTCTGCATCACACGAGACAAAATCCCACCATCTATGTCTCTAAGGGGCACTTCTTTCAAGACAGATCAGGTCTTCTTAGAAATAAAGAACAATGGCATAAGCTTCCCACAAGAGGGCAGCAGTTGATCATTTATTTCAAACACAAAAACAACTCACCAGATAGGAAAGCTATAATTAGCAAATGGCCTTTCACAGGGATGCTCTAAAATGTTTAAAAGTTAGTCACCCTTCAAGTCCTTGGTTTCCCTAGCGCCACTTCCTCATACCTCATTCAGGCAAACATCCAAAAACCAGTATAAAACTGTACGTACATTCCACTTCTTCAAACAGAGCTGTTTCCAATGCCTCCTTTAGTTGTTCTCGTTACTCCTCCTAGAGTTGGTTTAGAGTTGGTTTTGTACTGACCCTCAGCAAGCCCCGTGGGTTTCCGAGACTGTAACTCTGTTCAGGAGTGGAGAGCCCAGGCTTTCTCCTGCAGCACTCTGGGGTGAGAGGCTCAGCCTCCTGGCCATGCAGACTGCAGCCCCACGCATAACCACCACACCACAGATTTGTACAGATTTGCAGCAATATATACATTTCAGATCTATAAAAATGCTGACACTAAAAAGCACTTATTGCCTGTCTGAAATTGTTACAGCAGACAGAGGTTTTAAAATTTTGTTTACTATTCTTAAACTCAGGACTGGTTTTTATGTTTGTTTGTTTGAAATATAGATTTTATTGGGGGCTCTTACAGCGATTATAACATTCAATACATTGTTCGTATTAAGCATACTTGTACATGTTACCACGTTCATCTACAAACATTTTCTACTTGAACCGCCCCCCAGTATGCGCTCCTCTTTCCCTCTTTCCTCTAGTTTTTTTTTTAATTTCAACTCCTCATATTTCCTCTCCCCCTTCTCCTCCCCTATGAACTCCTAATAAATTATAAATTATTACCTCTTCATATCGTTCTTATGTTTTTTAAACAGTTGTATTTTACATGATAATATCAATATCCCCATATCGTCCAGATTCAAATTCTGTCTCTTGACCCTCAAAACCTGTCCTTCGAGAAAAAGGACAGGTGTTGGGCTTTTCGTTGTATCCAAAAAAATATGCACACACATATACATATATGTGCCTCAAAATTGTCTATTTTCTTATACCGAACATTAATACATTGCAGACGTATCCAAAGTTTACTCATGTTTGTGGTTTAATGCAAAAAATTATCCATTTATGGTTTAAAGGGGAAAAAAACAAAAATTAACAGCCAAAAAAATACTCGGTCACTTGGGTAAGTTGGTAAACAAAAAAAATCTGGTCTTTAATGTGTTAAGAATACAATAAAATACATGTAATCCACTTTCAAAGAGGAATTATTCCAATTACAGAACACTTTATTATTGATGTATTTTATAAAATACAAGTGATATCCCTAATAAATTAAATAAGTATATTATAAAATATAAATGATTGCTCTTAATATACTAAAATTGAATATGTGTTAAAAAATAAGTGATTGCTCCTAATATATTAGACAGGTATGTTCTAAAATATTCTAAAATATAAGTGAAAAAATATATGTGTTTACCCCATATATATATATTAAATGAGTATATGTTATAAAGTCAGTGCAAATTAAACCCTATGGATTCCTCATACTAAAAAAAAAAAGAGGTGGCTCCAGTTTTAGGACCTACAAGTAGGACACAAAACCTACTGTGGAAGCACGTTCTCTCTTCTTTGCACTAAAACTTTGAGGCTTCAAAGAGGCAGAGACACTATCCAGGGACAATCCACCAAGGGCCATTCTGTAAAAACACTTCTCTATTATTTCAAATCAAACTGGGAATCCTTTAGTCAGACAAAAGGGGTGGGGAGACTTTATGCTAAAAAGCAGGTTAATGTTTAAACAAATGTAAAATCTTTTACAAATGTGAAATCTTTGAACCTTTAAATCTACTTCAATCCAAAAGCTTTAACACACAATTCGGTAACAAAGGGCTATCAGAAATAGAAATCAGGAGAAAATGAACAATTAGGAATGGGGAAGAGGGAAATTTGTAGGGACCTAACAACCATCCAGCCAAGTCCTTACTTTTACCAGAAAAGTGCCACCCACTCTTCGCCCCAAGATGTTACATGGCTTTCTCCTTGCAGAAGAGGTTATTCTATGTTCAAAAGAATAGGCATTCATTGCTGAAGGAGCTACGTGTCGCTGTTGACGGTGGAATCCCTTGGAAAAGGGTGGGGCAATGGTTGTGTAACATACACATGGTTGTTTTGCTTGGAATCATCAGAAGCAGGTGCCCCTTCCCTGAACGGCTGGTCTTTCTGTATAGCTTAACCTCTGCGCCACCATACCTCCTTCTATAAACTCACACATCGGATTTTTCAGGCAACAGCAGATTGCAAGCAACTGATTCAAAGTAGGCTTTGTAACTTGGGCAGTAAAAACTTTTGAGTTACACGTGGCAGATCACATTGAGGCCTGAGGAGACTAACAAAACCTCCAAAATCATTCTCGGTCGAGGACTTCAATGGAGGAAATCACTTGCTTGGTGGTCCAGTAGCTGGAAGCCTGGGGGGAGCTGAGGCCCTCATGGGCTCTGTTCACCCTTCTGTGGGCAGACACAGAAAGGGAAGGGGGCAGGGTCGTCAGAGAAAGCTCCCCATGTTCAAAGCGGAGCCAGGGGGAGGCGTGGCAATGAGCGATATGATTCCATTAGATTTGGCAGCCACCCACATGGCCCAGCCCCAGAGCATTTACAGGGAGGCCAGTGGGTTGATGGGGCTGAATTTCCACTTTAATTACCCTAAATGAAGGAATTTTCTCTCCCTTAGTCACACATCAAGTCAACAGCTGTGTGTGCTTGGCGCGACCCTATGTAAATTCACTCCCATCACCCCCTTCATACCGACACATCGATGGGGAAATGCGAGCTTGGATGTCTCTTCCCAATGTTGAGTTTGGACATTTAACAACATTTAAGGACTTACCAAAAGCCAAGCTCACCACCAGCAAGTTAATTTAAATTCATCTTGACCCTATCGAGCAGGGCAGAACTTCACCCATGAGTTTCTGGGATTGAATTCTTTACACAATTAGAAAGCTCCGTCTTTTTCTTCAGGCGCTGCAGGTGGTTTAGAACTCCTGACCTTTCAGTTAGCAGCCCAACACTTTACCCACTACTGTACCAGGACACCTCCTAAGGCCTTAATCAAAATCAAAAGCCAAATTCACTACCATGGAGGCAAGTCAGGCTCACGGCAACGCGACAGGACAGGGCAAAATTGGCCCTTTGGGTTTCTCAGACTCACTTTTCAGGGGAGTAGAAAGTGCTCTCTTTCCCCCGCAGAGCAGCAAGTGGTTTCAAACTGCTGCGTTTGCGGTTAATGGCACAATACTTAAGACTCCTCTTAAGGAATTAAGTAGTTCTTAAGAATGTGTGTGTGTTGGGGGGAGGGGTGAAGGGGGGGTGGGGGAGGAAGAGGAGGAGGAGGAGGAGGCTGCGGCAGCAGGAGAACTGCTCACAGTCTTCTAAGGGGAACTGAAAGCAATTGCATTTGCTAAAAGTATGTCTAATGTATTAGCAAAAGAACCATTAAATTCAGAGACAAGGGGCTCTAACCCAACAGCTCACACGACAGTTGCCAGTCAACAAATACTCACACATTATCTTCCAGACAAATTTTGGGGCCTACCACGTTGGCTGCTCCACTTGCCATTTTAAAAGCAAAATGTTTCTCTGGGCAAGCTTTTGATATGCCACATTTATATCTTGGAGGCTTGGTTGCTTTGGAGAGGGAAAAAGAAGGGAATTATTTTTAGAATACAATGTTAATAAGGACTCCTATCAGTCTGTTTCATCTCTCAAACCACAATGGGTATAATGCACAGCAGATCTTAAAGTAAATGCTGAAACCTCAACGCCCAGGGGTTTCAAAGATCCTCCTAACACACATACACACACACCCCTCCTACCCCCCCCCACCAGAAACAAGCTAATGATGAACACACATGGACCAAGTAACATGACTCTGACTAGGTAAAAACCTTTCAGCTAATGTTTCAGTTGCTTTGAAAATTCCTGGTGAGAGGCTCTTGAAGGACCGGTTCTTTTATAGTTCGTCCACGTCGGACCAGAAAACCTGCACATTCAGAACCAGGCAAAAGCCCACTATCTCACAGAATGTCAGCCCAGGTTATCAGTCTCAGGAGAGATTCTCTCAGTCCTCTTATTTATGTTAGAGCTAAAAATTGCTACCTACCCACAACTAAGCCACTGCTCCCCAGTCAATTTTTAGTCCTCTTGCACCCTGAC